>VZSF01006091.1:0-10387 GCA_013398295.1 Chionis minor | reverse complement strand
ATGGAGCAGAAATGGGAGCTGAAGAAAAACAAAGACCAAACTACAGGGTAGTGTCATGTACAGAGATCCCAACCCGCCGCCTTGGCTCGTCCCTTCCTCTCTCACCAGAAGGAAGGGCCCTCGATGCTTGCCATTAATTTTTATTTTCTTATTACAGAGCGAGCCTACAGAATAGCAAGGTTACATTTTAACAACAAGAATTCCTTAAAAAATATCTCCATCCAGTTCCAAATCATAGATAAGTGAAACCCTGACAAGAGCACATCTCTAAAGAAAAGAACCCCCCCCCCCCCGCCCCCAAAACACCCCCAAAGCAAATAAAACCCCCAAAAAACCCCCAAAGTTAGCTGGAGATCACAGTTTCAAAGTCCCAGGTCAGATTAACCCTTTCTTTCGGTGGATTTAAAAACAAAAAAAATACCGAAAAAAATCAATTTTTGCAGTGAACCAGCTGAAGGACTCTGGGGAAGGGAGGGACAGAGATTTCTTCTTGTACTCAAGAGGGGGGGGAAAGACTAACACAGTGCATGCCACAGTCACAGAGAGCAAGATCACGATTCATTCGAGGATGTGATCCTAGAAGGGGTCACCTGCGTTAACAAGTTTATAACGAGGTGGTGGAGTCTCTTCCCCAAAGCAGATCTTGTTAACTGGAGGAGGAAGCGTTGTGCTGCAAACGAACCAAAAAACCCCTAAAAATAGAAGGGAAAAAACCCCCCCCAAAACCAAAAAAAAAACCAAAACCAAAACCAAAAAAACAACAGGCCTTCTGAACGAAAACCACCATTGTAAACTGTCCAGTTTATTTAAAAAAATGACTACAACAGAGACAACATGAGATTTCATATCTAGACTAGCTTCCTGGTGTCGCACGGCACAAACATACAACAGGTTCGGTTTCTGTCTTTATTTAAAAGAACAAAGCAAAGAGATCGGAGTTGGGTGCTAGAGGCTTCCGTTTGTTTCCAAAAAGAAGTGTCATGTACATATATAAACCCTTCTGCACAAAGAAGGGTCTTGTCATGTCTTGAAATATTTTAAGTTTTGTCCTTCATGTTTTATGGAATAAAAAGTTCAGCCTTTTTATTGCATGAAACTAAACCTGGGGTTTTGGCCCCCGCCACGCGTCTCCCTGCCCATACACCTAGCTTCTTCTTCTTCTTCTTCTTGCATAATTCGTTGAGATCCTCCGAACGGCAGCTGACTCTCTTGATCCTGGAGAGGAGGAGGGGGAGGGAAATCACACACTCATCGTCATGCTGGGGGAATACTGGAAAAGAGACAGAGCCAGGGTGAGAAACCAGGCGGGCCAGACCCCCCCCGACACCAAAGGGGGATGTAAAAGGAGGCCGATGACAACTGTACAGCAACCTAATTGGATCTAATAAATCAGGAGGAGAGGATATGCTGGAGGCTCAAATTTATCAGGGCGTAATCTGCTCTGCAACTTGCTTCTCCGGGGAGAAAATCAGCAGAACAGTATGGGGTGAGACGCAATTTAAAACAAATAATTAACATGCACGCGTCTACACGCTGCTAACAGAGGAAGAAAAGGAGGGATGTCTGCGGCCGCGCGCAGCACCTTGAGCCAGCCAGGCCTGCACAGCTGGCTGCATCTGCACCGGCTCCTCTCCATCCCGATCCCAGAGGGGATCTTTTCCCCTCCATCCCACAGGATTCTCTCCCCTCCCTCAGTAAGGCCCATCCCGCCAAGGACCCGAGCGTGCACTCACTAGCATATTCCTCCTCCCCATTTCTGTCCCGGAGAAGCTTGTGCACTGCACAACCCAGGTCCAAAAGACACCCACCACCAAGCCCAGTTGCCCCCCGCGCCGGGACGCCCCGGGGACCGTCCCCCCCACCCCGTCCCCAGGGAGGCACTCACTCACTCACATTGTCATTTTGGAAGGAATGGAGAAAGTTGCCTCCCAGCTCCCCGTCGTCTCTTGGAGTGCCCGGGGGATTGCTAATGCCACTTATGTTGTTTGGAGAATTCTGTGGGAGATGGGGGGAAGGAGGTGGTGAGCGGGTCCGTGGGGGCAGGACGCAGCCACACCTGCCACAGTCACATCCCCCCCAAGGTGTCCCCATCCGTCGGGGTCACACCAGCACCCCAGGGCCAAGGAGAGGAGGGGACCACGCACCCGCTCTGCAGCTCACTTACTTTTGGAAGTCCATCTATGTCTCCTGACCCTGCGCAGGGGGGGACACAAAAAGAGAACAGATTTATTGAGCGTGCAGCGACGGCCCCTGTGCCCCTCTGCCCTGCTTCTTCCCCACAGAGGCTCCGCTTTGAGCACTGGTCTGAACTGGGGGCTGAGCCCGGGAAGGGAGCAGGCACTGGGATGCTCTGCCAGCATCCCCAGGGAGTGAAGGCTCCCCGAGTTGCAGCTCCCGGCATGGATGCTCACCTAACGATCCGTTCATGTGATGGGGCTCCATGCCGCCCATGCCGCCCATGGGGCCGTCGGAGCCGGGGCCCATTGGGAACTGCAGAAGAAAAAAAGGCGACAAAACCAAAATTAGCCACAAAATCACCCCAAAATCTGCCTTGCTGGCTCCTGTGGACTGTCCCCTTCCCAGCCGTCCCTCTGGAACAGGGCGAGAGGAGGGATGCATCCACCCTGCCCCGAGGTTGTGGGGAATCTCTGGGGACTCGTGGTCCTATGGGTTCAGCTATAAAATTTTGCCAGACGGGTGAGGGCAGACCCAGACGCGCGGCAGCGCAGAGGTTTCCCTCCAATTAGTATTTAAAGAGATTTAAGTCTGCCCGTGTCCCGCAGAGCAGCATCGCGCCGGGCACGCAGCTGCCACCACCTCAGCCGGAGCAGCAGGACCGCCACCCTCTTAATAAGCATAAAAAATTAACAAAGTCACCGAAGAGTTAATCGCTTTTTGATGGTTTGTTTTATTTCTGTTTTGTAACAAATGGCTGAAATCAATTAAAGTGCTTTACTCTCAACTGATGAAGTTAATTATGATTTGTTATGGTATCTGATATGTAAATTATTAGAAAGCAGACTTACATTCGATCGACTGCCTGCGGGCGGTACTGGATTAATCATTGTGTAGATGTTGTCACTTGAATTTGTTGAATCTGTGGAACAGTGAAGCCCAGTAAGTCGGGTGATTAATTCATTTCTTAATTAAAACAAACTCATGCCACTTGAACTCATTCTTTTGTATTTTATCACCTAAAATTCCCTCTAAGTACCACCATTTTCTGCCTAATTTGTATTTAATGAAGATCCACAAAGTTTTTAATCACAGAAATTCAACTGTGAAAAATAATTCAACTCCTGGCTGGGAAGCGCGGGAAGGTAATTCCGACACGTAGCACTCACTCCTCACCTCCCCGAGCCCCGCAGCATCCAAATCCATAGGGGGATATAGGAACATCCCCAAATGCCATCCCAAAGCCAAGCGGACCATGCCGCTGGCTCCCCGGCAAGGTAAAAGCTACATAAATTAATTATCACGGGTTGGGCAGGGGCTGCCTGTGCTTGGTGGCGCAGCTCCAGGGACGGGAGTCTCCCGGCAGGGGAAAGGGCAGGAGCCCGGGAAGGCCGGAGGGTCTCCGGAGGGGTCTCGTACCTGCGGGACTGGGCATGATGGGTGTCCCCGGAGGACCGCCGCCGCCGGGTGGACCCTGCGAAGAGATGAAGATGGGGTCAGCTGCGCCAACACGAGCGTCGCCCACCTCGCCACGGGTTCAAACGCCTCCCCCCAGCTGGGCCTCCCACCCCCAAACCCAGCCTGGCCCCCTCCACCCCCTCCGGCACCGCACGAGCACCCCCCAGATCTGCAGGAGCAGCCCGAGCCGTAACATCTCTGCACCCCGACAGGACGGAGGGAGGGAGCAGGAGGACTCACCACGTATGTACCAGGCGATGAAGAAGAGTATGGGATCTACGGAGAGAAGAGAGCCGGGTTCAGCCATGGGGTGCGCGGGGGCTCCTGAGGGCTGGACCCCAGCAGGGCACAGCCCAGAGCCCCCACTGCACCCCCAGCCTGGACGAGATGGGGGTCCCCGAGCCCACCGGCCCCCGCAGCTGCCCCCAACTGCAGGGTGAGCAGCACGGGAGCAGGGCTTAGGCTTTAGGTGCAGCAAGAGGCTGGGGAAACCCCCCTCATTAGCAGGATTCGGCTAATGAGGAATGGCCTGGGTTTGTGGGGATGGTTCCCAACCAGCCCCGCTCTTCCTTCAAGGACGGCGGGATACTCACTGAGTTAGCACTGCTGGGGTTCGGCCACGGTCTGCCGGCTCCCGGCCCCCTGGGGTCAAAATTAAACAAGAAAAAATAAAATGTGGTGTTTTTAACCCGTACAGTCCCGCAAAGGCCGAGTCGGTGGCCAAACACCCCCGATGCGGGGTTTGCCTTACATGTTAATTCCAGGCATGCCGGGACCGAGGGAGTTGGGTGGAGGTCTCATGCCGCTGCCGTAGTTCTGCAACGATAACCAAGGGTCAGTCTACCGTAACAGGAAGGGAAACCGGAGAAGGCAAGAGAAGGCAAAAAAAACCCCCAACGCAAGAAACAAGAAGAACAAGAGGGTTAGTTTGCAAAAACGAGCTTTTAAAAAAAAAATAAAAATGAGACGATGATGAACGTAGAGGCAATTAGCAATTGTGTTTATGAAAAAAACAAACAGCTGAATATGGAAGGGATCCAAGCTGAGCCCCAAAGTCTGTCCCCTCCCCGGTCTCTGATGCCACTCTGGTAGAGGGAAAACAGTCCCCTCCCAGCTCCCGGAGACAAATCTGCTCACAGCCCCCAGGCGCCGACAACAGCCTTTTGGGTTCGTCTTGTTGTGCAGGAGAAAACAGGGGCAGCAGGAGAAAAGGCGGCGGCGCTTGGAAGGTTATTGCTGCAGTGTAAGGACAGGAAAAGGCTGCACGAGCTCCCCCCGAGACGGAGCATCCCCTGCTCCCAGGACAATGGCTGGAGTAGGGAAAAACAAGCCAGGCTTGTTTTCCTGTTGCTTCCCAGCTCTCAGGGTCTGCAGCTGCGGGGAGCCTCTTGGGTCTCCTCTCCTGGCTCATTCCACCTCGGCTTATCCTCCAGCTGGGACCAGGAGCCTCAGATCTGCATCCCTCATCTCCTAAAATCAGCTCTAGTACAAAGCCAAGCCCAAGGCAGCGAAGGAAGAGGAATCCCCTGAATGCCGCGCTCCATTTAGTCTGCGCTTTGCTCCCTGTGCCCCCCGGGCAACGTGCAGCCCGGATTTAGGTCGCCCTGCTGCTCCTCCCCTCTCCCACCTTCCCCCCCTTGCGTGATGCATCTTTTTGGGCTGTATTTCTGCCATTTAGAGAAAAAATTGCTAGGGCAGGAGGAAGGCAGGCTGGCTGCTTCCTATTTCGCAGCCCCTCGGAGAGCTCCAAGCTGTATTTTCAGTGCAATACTTTAGTGCTGTTGATTTTTGACTGTATTTACCGACGCATCAGAGCACGGGGCATCGCGGTGCATCATCATCGCCAAAGTTTGTTTTGGAGAGGCAGTAAAGGGTTTTCCCCAAACAAATTACCGGCAAGTCCTTAATTGATTGAAATTCCAGCCATTTACACTGAATAGCAGCATCAAACCCCTTGTTTGGGGGGGAAAAAAAAAAGCTCAGCGTTTTTAATTGGAGCTGAAAGGCTGGAAAAGGAAGCCGTCTGAAAGATGCTCAGGGAGGGTGGGGAGGGAACGCAGCTGTGCCGAGAGACCTGGATGCCGGGCTCCGGCAAGACATTGCCAAAATCCAGTGAGCTACAAACCCTCTTCATAGAGGCACTGGCAAACCTAATCCTGGCTTCTGCAGAGCTAAGACTGCAACTATTAAAGGGAAAAAAAGGCAGCGGCCATCGGCTGCAAGGGATGATTCATCGTCGGTGCGTAATAAATAGCTGTTGTCAGGATGCTGGGATGTCCTGGCTGGATGCTCTGCAGCCCTCTGGAATAATTTAAGGAGAATTTGGGAAGGTCCTGATGCAAAGCTTGAAGGAAAAAAAAAAAAAAAAGCCCTTGGTGTGAGGGGCTGCTGGGTTTGGTTTGATATTTTTGGTGGTTCCCGGATGGCTGCTGGGGAGGCAGCGCCCTGCAGGCGCCAGATTGGGAAGCCCAGCGCTTCTCCAGGGGAAGGCTGCCTTTTAAAAAAAAAAAACCCTCTCCCTAATGTACGTACACAGGGAATGGTGGAGTCAAAAATAAAGCTCTGAACATTTCACAACTCCTGCCGGCTCCCAGAGCCGCCGCCATCCCACGCGGCGCTCAACGCGCGCTCGCCGCTTCCAAGTTTCACGGTGAGCTTTGCAAGTGGGAAGCGAGCAGCTTCCCCCAGGCAAACCGCCGCCGCTCTCCTTGGCGCAGGCCACTAGAACAAATGCCATTTCTTTTTTTTCTTTTTTTTTTTTTTTTTTGGGTGCAATCCTCCAGGAAAGAAGAATTTTAAGCAGAGCAGTGGCGCTACCGGAGGGCTCGTCCACGAAACGATGCTCGTGCGGGCTTTTTATCCCCTGCCCTAGGATGGATCTGGGTGCCTGTGGAGATGGCCAGCATCCCCGAGCAGCATCCTCAGGCTGGTGTTAAAAAGAGATGACACAATTCCCTCTTTACACAATATTCGCTTATCTCAACAGTCTCTGGGGGAAAAACAAAACAAAACTCCAGCGCACCCGCTCATCTCTTGACAGACTCTGATCCTCGCGCTACAAACTCGACGTAGGCGACGATGCAGAGAGGATAAACCTCCAACCAAAATATGGTAATCTGGTTTTGAAGTCTCGTAGAAGGAACAAACAGGAGTGAGTCAACAACAAGCCGCTCCGTAAAGTGAATCAACGGAAAGACAGCATATATTAACCCAGATCTGCTTAATTTCAAGAGTTTACTCCCCCTTCCCGAAATAGAGAGCTCAAGCAGGCAGCAGGAGGGGAACCTCGCAGAGGAAAGCCTTATTCCCCTGCTAAAGGGATCTTTGCCATTCCTTTTTATTTATTTATTTTTAATGCAAGCCTCCTTTCCCTTTCCTGCTGTTAGGGCCCTAACTATTTCCCAGGCAGGCAGCGTAATGCACTCAAAGGCTGCTCCGGCGCGGCGCTAAGTGCCATCCCCTCCGACGGAAGGGCAGGGAGGGAGGTTGCAATACCCTTAATGAGCTCTGAAGACCTCACTCCCGTTAAAAGGAGGGATTTCCAGATGCAATGTAAGGCTAATGTAAAACGCATTAACACTAATGGGGGGACAGGGTGCGCTGTGTGTGGGGGAAACTCCCGGCCCTTTGAGCCCCAGGAGGTTGTTTCGACGGCGCTTGGGCGTTTTCCGAGCCGTAAGATGCTCTTTGGCGCTGGGCTTACCTGCGGACCGGGACCCATGGGGCCCATCCCTCGCGGAGGATTCATCCTTTGCATGGGGCCGCCCATGTTAGGGTGCCCTGTTGGGAGGAAAGCAGGGGCGTCAGGCGAGCACAGCAGCCACTCCGGGTCCCAAATTAACAGCTAACGAGAAAGGTTAGCGTTCAACCCTCCTCCGCCGGGTTTTTACCTTGCTGTCGTGTGGGATCCATTGAATTGGGCAGCAACGGCTGTGTACCGGGAACGGCGCCCGGGGGCTGTGAAAACAAGGGGAGGAAGATTAAAAAAAATTAATAATTGCTAAAATGCAGCCTACGGAGAGAGATTTGGGTCGAGGCTTTAAGCTTTTGGTGGGGCTCCTCGGTGCGCTCCCCTGCACGCATCACCCCTCCTGCTGCTGCACGACCTGTGCCTGTCCGAGCATCCCGCATCCCGCTGCATCCCCCCGCATCCCGCATGCTGGACATCTTCCTACAGCCTTTGGGCGTTTGCCTCCCCTTTCTTTTTGCAAACAACACCCTCTAAAAACCAAACAAGGCACTGGCGTGTCCTCCTCTCCCCACAGCCCACGCGCCATCAGGCTGCTGTATTTTAGGGGAGCGGGGGAAAGCCCGGGCTGCACGGGCGTCGAAGCCAAAAGGGAAAGGAGACGGGCAGGGCGTCTCCCTAATATTTACACAGTGCCAGGATCAAACCGTACAGGTTGCGGCGATCCAGCGGCATCTGCCGGAGGGGAGATGCTCCATTGGCAGCAGAGCAGCGCTGGGACGGGTCCCCACGCAGGCAGAGGGGCAGGCGGACGCTCCCTCTCCCCAAACCCAGCTCTGCTGGGGACACATGGCTATTTAAAAGTTCAAAGGTTGCTCCAAACAGATAAATGGGGAGAAAAACGCAGATACCATCTGCCCCGGGGGAGCAAACTGTAAACAGTTTTGCTACAGCACTGCCTTTTATTTGGATGCCAGCACAGGCAGATCCCACCGCTGGAGCTGGCACGGCTGCGCCGAGACAGAATCTCCTCAATCCCAATTTTTTTGCAGCCTGGAAGCTGGCAGCAGGAGGAAGACACAGCAAGGGGGGTGTGTAGTGATGGATATTTACACTTCTGCCGCCTGACCTTCCTGCCTGCCTATTTATTCCTCTCGTCCCTCTGGATGTGACCATAACCTGGCCGAGCTCTGCGCTGGTACAAACACGCATTTTATACATGGTGTTTGGGGGGGGGGGGAAATAAAAATCCTTCTAACAAACTTTACCCACTCCTGGATGCTTGACCCTGCTGCAACCGCAGCCACCCCAAATCGGTCCCCTGCCTCTCCTGCCCGCCCCGGCGCACTCAGGACCAGCCTGGGTACCACAGCAGGATGAGCACCCCTTAAAACTGTCCCACGAGGAGGTGCGGTTAATTAATACCTCCCTAAAGCAGCCACCAGTGCCTTGGGTGGGAGGCTCTTCCTGCTCAGCCGAGCTTGGGGGTCCTATATCAGTCCCCCCACCACCGCCCCTGAGTTTTTCTCAGCTACGTCTCAGCTGTCTCACCACCATTTCGCAAGTTCCAGCGATTCAAGTCTCAACTCCAGCAAGCACAAACACGAAGCAAGCTGCCACATCCCGTTTCCTGACTATTCTGCTCTTTCTGCTAGTACCAACTACATAAAAATAACGTTGTTAGCCAAAAAACAAGCTCCCGAGATGATTTTTGCACAGTCACCTTTGCTACTCAAAGGAATTACAGGTTTCCTTTCCTTTCCCTTTAATGACAAATAACCTCTGGTTGTGTCATTAGCCTGTGGATCTGCACGGCATCGCTGGGAACGAGATGAATTCCTCAACCAAAGCCACGCGGCTCAGGCAGCGCGTGGGGTGGAAGCCTCCGTCTGTAAGGCCAGAAACAAACTGCCCTTGTTTAAGCTGGGATAAGAGGATAAACCCAAGCCAAAAAATTCAGCAGTGACCTGCCCCGCTTGACCCCGCCGCTGATCTGAGCGCTCGGTCAACCCAGCAGCAGGATTATCTCCATCACTTTAATTTTCTGCGATTGCAGGGGAAAATCTAGGCGGGCAGCGAGCCCACAGCATGGCACGGCTGTGCTGGAAACACCACAAATAAAAAGCAGCACACGCCCCACTGCCGTTTACACCCTGGATATGCCCAAACCTCCAAAAAAAAAAAAAAAATTAAAATAAAATGGTTATGCGACACGATGCTCCAGGACCAAGAAAACGGAGGATGCTCGAGGGACGCGATGCTCGCCATCCAAACCCAAGGAGCATCCGCAGGACTCCTGGCCCTTGTCCCCCTCCCCAAATAGAAACCATTCCCGGGAAACCCGCCGGCGCGGAGCCCGGAAGCGCAGTACCTGGTTGCCCATCCTGATGGGGGGCCGGGGACCTCCGGCGTAGCGCGGTGACATGAACGGCTGCGGGGACACAAAAGGGAGGTCAGGGCCGGGCTGTGGGGAGCCAGCACGCTCCCCACGCACGCTGGTTAGACTGTACACACTGTTTCGGGGTTTTGTGTTTGTTTGGTTTTTTTTTTTTTTTTTTTTTTTTTTTTTTTTTTTTTTTTTTTTTTTTTTTTTTTTTTTTCTGGAGACATCCTTTTCCGAAAAGTTAAGTTTCAAAAGGTGGGCGGGGAAAAAAAAAAAAAAAAAAAAAAAGTCCGGAGTCCGTTTTTAACATTTTCTGTGTAGATTTATTGTTTGAGAGCGTTCGACATCGGCAATACTAAGTGAGGCTGTTAAAATTAGTGCATGGGAAACCCTGAGTGTTAGATACTGCTCAAGTTTAAATATATAGAGGTACATTTAAAAAAGTGGCAAATAAGCACATACAGACACGCACACAGAAAAAAAAACCCCAATGCTAAGTACTGAAAAAAAAAGAAGAAAGACTTAAAGTTACTTTTTTTTTACAACTGCTGCTACTAACAGAAGCTTAAAAACCCACATCAAGTTAAATTTCTCAGGCTACCTTGGGAAGGTAAAACAGTCTGATACCCACGATCGACTTCTCAGTCCATTGACAACTGCACATCCAAGAAAAAAAAAAAAAG
>VZSF01006089.1:187335-235474 GCA_013398295.1 Chionis minor | reverse complement strand
GTGGGTGGGAAGAGCCCCCTTCGTGGCCTCCCCCTGAGCCTGTCTCTGCTCGGCAGCCTCGTGTTTCCGCTGCCTGGTGGACGTGGTGCCGGTGAAGAACGAGGAAGGCGTCGTCATCATGTTCATCCTCAACTTCGAGGACCTGGCACAGCTCATCGCCAAGAGCGCCAGCCGGAGCCTGCACCAGCGCCTGTCGCAGAGCTGGCGTGGAGGTGGGTGGCACCGGGGACGGTTGGGACGGCAGGGATGGCCGGAGGGCGGCGCAGCATCCTCGGGGCTATCCACATCCCGTGGTTTTTCTCGGGAGCTTGTGGGGGCTGAAGGATGCACCCGTGGTGGGGCAGGATCCTGCGCCGTGGCGCTGAGCCCCACAGAGTGCCCAGGAGCAGAGGTTCGTGTTGCTGCACCGCCGCAGCTCCGCGGGCTCGGGGACTGATCCGGCCAAACACTAACTGGGTAAAAAAGGGGGTTTTTGAGACGGTTGTGCTCCCTGCGCAGCCTCTCGTGTGCAGACCTGCCCACACACCCCTCCCGAACCCCCGGGGACCTGGGGACAGGGCTGGGGACAGACCCCCACTGTGTGGGATGGTGTATTTTTAAGGTGAGGGTGCCTCGCTGCGAGTGGAGCCATCGAGCCCCTCCACGCACCCCCTTGCCTCACTGCGTCCTTTCCATATTTAATGCTGGGAGGGTTTTTTTTCCGGCAGCGCCTTGGGCCCCTCCTGTACATATGGCACCACGTTGGCCGGGGCAGGAGGTGCTGGTGTGGGACAGGACCCTCTTGCGGGGTCACCTGGGGCGCCACGGGGTATTTGGGCAGGGCTGCACTATGGGGACATAACTGCTGGCGAATGTCACAAGGATGGTTGTGCTGAGCCTGTCCCGGCTTTGGGCTGTTCTCCACTGTCCTGGGCTCGTCCTGAGGTTTTGTGGGGCTTTTGGAGTCAGTGGAAAATTCAAACTCCCTTTTTTGGGAAGGCTGGATCAAAGGGAAGCTGTGGTGAGGCTCTCAAGGGGATGTGGATCCTCAGGGATGCAGATGTTAGACCTGAGCACGGGAAGGAGAGCTGTAGCTTCTAAATATCCTGCTATACATTCCTCAGTGCGTCGCTTGTATTTTAAGCAGGGAAATAATCCTACATATATCTTCAGGCAAAGATTCCCTGGGGATGTGGGTCGCTATAGGGAGGCTTTGGGCAGGGCTCCAAGTAAGGCTGGGGGAGCAGCACGAGTCTGTCCCCCCATAAGGAAGAATTTTTTTATGCTGAAGGTGGGTGAGACACTGGGCCAAGTTGACCAGAGAGGTGGGAGATGCTCCATTCCTGGAAACATTGGGTCGGGTTGGGCAGAGCGTGTCCCTGCTCATGGCAGGGGGGTTGGACTAGATGGCCTTTAAAGGTCCTTCCAACCCAAACCAGTCTGGGATTCTCTGATTTTATGGCACGTGGGGCAGCACAGCAGGACCAAAGCCAGGGGGACCGACAGCGACCCTTCACACTGCCCATTGTACCGGTACGGTAATGTGAGTTTTCGTGCATTCACACTCGGTGCGTATGTACATCCCGGAGCCATTCGGTGTTCATGTGCGTGGCAGCGGGTACCAGGGGAGGTGCTGTGTGTGCTGACAGGTTTTATATATCCTCAGGCCAGGCATACACACGCGGGACTTACGGACATACGCGTGTGAACGTCTGTATAACCTGTGCGTGTGTTCTTATGTCTCTGAAGTGATGAGGTTGATACTTTTGGTGTATTGCTTTAGTACCCAGTAGCCTCTACGCACGGATTGCTGAGGAAATCCGAATTGCTTTGCAGCCCCCCTCAGCTCTCCGTACGCCTCGAAATATGGTGCATCCATCCCCCGTCCCACCCCAAGGTGGACCTTTGGCTGCAGAAGGCACCCAAATAAAAAGGGCACCTATTGCTTTTCTGCGCGTCGGAGATTGCGCTGTGCATCCCGAGGAGTGTGGCTCGGGTTTCCCACTCCAGCAGCGGGGAGTGCGGAAAGGCCAGAGCTGCTGGCGCCGGCCCAGATGGGTCTCTCATGCACGGGTTTTCTGACTCAGTCTTTAATTACACGGCCGCAGGCGGCTGCATTGCTGCTCCCTGGCTCGCTGGTGTGCAGGGGAAGGCGGCTGCTTCGCTTCTTCCAGCTGAAAAGCTGCTGGGGATGGTGGGGATGGGGTGAGCAGAGGGAGCCCGCGCGGATGCCCCCACCCACAGGGGCGTTTTTGGGGAGCTGGGCAGGTCGGGAGCCTGCCCGAGCAGCTTGGCGGCGTGTCAGGGTTAGGTGAGGGAGGCAAATCCTGCCAAAACCAAACAGCTCCTCAACGTGCTACTTCTTCCCAGAGAGGACGATGCCTTTGCGGAGCTCACGTCATGTCCCATGTACCCCGGGATCCCTTCCCCGTGCCCTCAAGAGCTATTGCCACGAGCAGAGTGACAAGATGCAGGGAAAAGCAGCCATAGGAACACCTAACACTAGATTTAGGCAACTTAATTTTTACTGTAGGGGTGAAGCTGAGCCAATCCAAGCCTTGTCAACTGCATGGGGTTCCTCTGCCCAGCTCCTGCCCCAGGCTCTCGGCTCACCAGCCCTGTTGAGGATTTGGCCCTGGGGTTTGCCTGGGGAAGGTTTTGGTCCAGTCAGTGAGTACAACTGGTCCTGCTGGGGGTCGGATGAACCCCAGGGCTGACCCGGGCCCCAAGGCAGCGGGGTGCGAGCCTGGCTGCTCACGCCAACCCTGTAGTAGCAGGTGGCTGCGATCTCCTCCACAGACCAGCACTAGAAGGGGACAAGTGGCTTCGTACTGGGTGTCATGGCCAGGGGCACTGGGTCCCGCTGTGGGCAATGCCGGTTCCTCTCCATGTCTGGCCCCTTCATCCATCTCCTGAAGAGCTTTGGCAGCCTCTTGCCGCGCTGGCTGCCCCAGGCTCTGGCAAGGTGGTTTCCTGGTCCTCTGTGATGGGGACCTGCCCTCTTTGGTCCAATACCCCTCACCTAAAATCCAGAACAACTTCAGGAACAAAACTGCCAGAACTAGTTTTTTTAATGCTTTTCTAACTTACCATCTCTTTTGCGTGCTTCCTTCCCCCCCGCCAAGTTCCACCAAGGAGATTTAGACGCTCAGTTTCCTCTGGGTCCAAATCCCTTAAGTGGCTTTAACCTCTTTAACCAGCTTAGGGATGGTTTCTGCACCTTTCCTGTCTTGCATCCGCGGTTGCAGGGGACTCTCCTCTCACCCAGCGGTGCTTCCTGCCAGGTCAGGGTCTGCCTTGAGCACACGACGATGTGATGGCACCGGAATAGCAAGCGTGTTGGAGGAGGAAGGGCCATGCAGCACATAGGTCCCCCAAAGCCACCCAAAATTCTCTGTAGCCTCTTCCCCTGCCACCGCCCTGCCCTGTCTCGCTCCGGCCGTCACGTGCAGCTAGGTTACATCTGTTTCTCTTGTGTTTTGTTTTTCTTTTTAACAAGGTCAAGGTAGGAGGTTGAAGTTTAGTCTCCCGTCCCTGCGGCGACTCACAATCCAGCGGAAATCTCTGCCCACCAGTGAGTTTGATGGAGTAGCCATTGACTATGGAAAGGTAACCGTAGCCTTTGTCTGATATAAGCCCATGCCTCAGGCCAGGTCCCAGCGCTCTTCCTCCGCTCTCCCCATCCCGCTCCCCCTCGGCTGCTGTGGCTCGGGCCGTATCCGGCGGTAGGGGCTCCGGCGCTGGGTCGGCACCGAGCACTGACCCTGGCGAGGGCTGGCGGCGCTTGGTGGCATGCAATAGAGCTAGATGGTGCTGCTCGGCGGGGCCAGCCCAGCGTGGCACATGCCGTGGCTCATGGGGGGAGCGGGAGATGTGCCGAGCTGGCGCGTACCGTGGCCGAAGCTGGGAGGAAGGTCTGGCTCCGTAGTGCAAGTGGTCCGGGATGGTGGAGCTCCAGGGCGTTGTTCCCACCGCACGGAGGGGACATGCTGCTGAGTGCAGGAGGCCAGAGCAGGTCTGGTCTGAGCAGGGAGTGGCAGGGACTTGCAGTCAAACCTCAAAAGGGCACGTTTTCCCCACGTTCTTCTGGCAGGGGACAGGCAGCGCAGGCAGCTCTGGCTTAGTCTTTCAGCAAAGACTGTGCTTTCCGTGATGAAGGGTGATGCTGTCCTTGCTGACATGGCGAGACTGGAAAAACGTTGGTGGGACCTCTTTAGAGATTGCTGTTCTTGGTGGCTTCTTGACTCTCAGAAGTGCTCAAGGTACCTCCGGGCAAAGACGTGTTGTTTTCTGGAATGCTGCAGCTTGAGGCACAGGGCTGTGGGCAGGGGGCTTTTGCTCTGCTAACGCATCCCCAGGCGCCAGCTTCTCACTCTGCTGGGTGCATCCAGACAGCCTGGATAAAGCTGCTTCCCCAAATTACAGATACGATGAGGTGAAAGGTGCCTGTCTTCTCAGAGGTTGTGCTTATGGCAAGTTGAAGACATCCATAGTGTTATCAGATGCTCTGGGCATGTCACTCCTACAGACACCAGTGCTGCTAAAGGCTCTGCATACCCCCAGCTTGAAGCTGCGTGGTGCATTGCAATGTTTTCAGGCGTACACGCGTGGAAGACGTGCCTTGAGGACAACCTGACGACCGAGCACTTTGGTGGAGCCGGGTCCAAGTCAGGGCAGCCCAGCAGATGCGGGGCAGATGCCCATCCAGGCACCCCATCCTAAAACCTGCACTAAGGTCCGTAGGGATGGCGAGAAGTGCCACAGCGGGCCGTGGGCACGCACGCAAAATCCCAGTCCCTCCCGTGGGTATGACTGGTACAGGCACAGACCTGTAGGTTTCTGCTCTAGAAGGTGGCTGCTTTGTGCACCCCATTGCAGAAGTCGTTAAAGGCTGGAAACTCTTTAGGTCTCCAGGGAAAAAAGTTTAGCAACAGCCAAGGGGTGGTGTAGGAAAGGGAGGATCACGTACGGCCCAGTTTGCAAGCCCAGCAGCTCCTCCAGTGCTTCCTGGTGCAGAGCACATCCTCTCCCATAGACACCAGCACAGGACCCCGGGCACCGACCCTCGGTGGTGGCCTCAGCTCTTGCAGCAGGTGAGGGAAGGGCAGGTCCAGTGGTGGGACGTAGGGACACCTCGGAAAAGCGCACGGCAAGGCAGGTACTCCAGGCAAGCTTATCCCCAGGGTCTCCTCTTCTCTTCTCGCTCTGGCCTGCTTCCCAGCTGCGCAGCATCGCCTTGCAAACCGCCCCGCAGCCGCCCAGCCTCCGGTAGGAGCTGGTAGGAGGTAGGAGCTGCCAAGTCCCCGAGGACTCGGTCGCCCCACCGCAAAGCAGGTCCTGGTCCCAGTTGGAGGTGACCTCAGGAACCGCGGCGCTTCCCAGCCCTCTGTCCCTCCTCNGACTCCTTCTAATAAAACGCTTTCTCCCGGCTGTCTTAAAGCCTGGTGGTGACTCCCTGATTTTGAGGGACTTGAAGACATCGCCCAAGGAGAACTGTGTGCAGTCAGAGACCGAATCCCTCCTGGAAAAGGAGCGGAGGCCGAGCCTGGAGGCTGACCCCACCCTACAACACTCGTCCCCGAAACAAGAGCCTCCCTTGCTGGGCCCACGAGGGTCGTACTCTGCGTGGGGTTTCTTTCGGTCTCGCCCTGGGGGCAGCTTCCACAGCCTCCGCAGGGTCTCCTCCTTGGACAACTTTGAGGCTGCGAGGTCTGAGTTCCAGAGAAAATTCAGGGAAAGGAGGGCAAACTCAGGTAGGGGAAAAACCCCGGAGTTGTCGGTCCTACTGCGGGAGCCACGGTCCCGGGCAATGCCCCCGGCAGGTCTTGGGGGGGGAGGTCTCTTACCCTGCACTGCTTTTCCCTCTGCAAACTGGAGATACGCTGGGGTCTTCTCCCCAAACCCCACTGGTCTCCATGTGATTCCCTGCGTAGGCAGGTCCTGCTCTTTGGGTAGAGCCGTCCATGGTGTTGCGCGTGAGATGCGAGACCGCGTGAGGTTGCGTTTTGCTTCCCCACACGAGGGGCATCCCGGTGCCATCCCGCCTCCCTGGGAGGGAGGGAAGGGGTCTGCAGGCATGTGCAATGTGAGCTGTGTCCATGTGTTGGAGGTGGACGAGACACCAGCCAGGCCACTCTGTAGGGCTGGAGGAAACGTACCTCCACCACGGTGTTCACGTCCAGACCTCTTGTTCTTGTGACATAGATGATGACAAATAAGATGGAGGGCAGGCAAGAGAAGCCTCAGTAATTTGGGATGGAGAGAGATCAGTTTGCAGTGTCTGGCTTGAGAAAATGGGGTGGGGTTCATGATCCTCAAATAGTCACAGATTACAGACCCTCAGGAGGTGACATAATGTAGAGGGAGGGAAGGGAATGGGCAGGGAGGGGAAGGGTGGCAGCAGGGTGGCTGGTGCTAACCAGGCACCTTCACAATGTCTTCAGACACCTCCTGCCCATGATACCTCTTGGGTCAATGTCAGAGTGTAAGGGGTAGATGGGGTAGAAAACTGAAAATATAACCCTGCCCTGCCTGTAGGAGATAGAGAG
The DNA here is from genome assembly GCA_013398295.1 of Chionis minor. Classification (NCBI taxonomy): domain Eukaryota; kingdom Metazoa; phylum Chordata; class Aves; order Charadriiformes; family Chionidae; genus Chionis; species Chionis minor. Next base: position 228,947 of record VZSF01006089.1, on the reverse strand, counting down.
GTTGGGACACACTGGTTACAGTGCCTGGGGATGTTCCTGAAGCCCTGGCTGCGGGTACACGCTCCCTTCCACGACTACACGCTGCCACAAGCATGACCATGAACTGACCACCTCTGGGGCTTCCTCCCTGGTCCTGCACTGGGGTGACTTGGAGAGGCAGGTCCCCATGTCCCCATGGAAAACTGCTGGGGTCCAGACCCACTACAGCTCTTCCTCAAGAGAAAGCTCCAATCTCCCTATTTGGAGCCTGGGGATGGAGGATACATCCGAGTGGGGATATCATCCAGCTCCTGGCTCAGTTTGGTGGCCAAAAACCAAGGCAGCAGCTCAGGAGCTATGTTGGTCAAGCTGAAACATGCAAGCATGGAGGAGACCCTTCTCCTCCTTCCTCCTCCTTCCTTTCCTCCAACCTCCTCCATGGTTTTCATGCCAGTTTTAGCATCCCTCCCTGGTGGGTCTCACTGGGGCTGGTCCCTAACCTGCCACAGTCTTCTGGGGTAGCAAAGGATATTGGGTGCTTCTGTATTTTGGCCCCCTGAAGGAGGTTTCATGGTGAAAAGATGGGTGATGTGTCTAAAAAGCAGGCCCCTCTCAGGCATCTCAGGTTGGGCATCCCATGTCTGAGCCACCCTGAAGAAGCCAAGCCTTTATGGCCAGGTAGACATTGGTACCTTCTGGTGGCACCTTGTGGTGGTTCCCAGCTCCTGGATGTTCTATACTGAGGTCAGGGCTCTGCAGAATTGGCTCCTGCTTACACTGCCCTTCTCAACACGCCTCTCTGTCCTCTTTCAGAGGCTTCCCATGTCAAACCCAACCCCCCGAACTCCACCTCAGACTCAGACCTCATGAAGTACCGGACCATCAGCCAGATCCCCCAATTTACGCTCAACTTTGTGGAGTTCAACCTGGAGAAGCACCGCTCAGGCTCCACCACGGAGATCGAGATAATTGCTCCCCACAAGGTGATGGAGCGTACCCAGAACGTCACTGAGAAGGTTACACAGGTACGTGGGCAGTGAGATGCCACCAAGGCAGTACTGGGGTGGTGGTGCTGCCACCAGGGTACAGCCACAACCGTTCCTGTGGCTTTTGGGGGAGAGGAGCAGAGAGGGCAGTGATACCTTGAGTTTCCATCCTCGGAAATGCCAATACCCCTGTGTTTGACTTTTACCTCTTCCTCTGAATGGTTGAAATGCTCTTTTTTCCCCTTAAATCTGTATTTCTGGTAATTTGTGGCCGGGAGAACACCAGCGTGAACTGCTCATTGTGTGATGGTGGCCTTGAAGGGGACACATGTGTGTGCCTGTTTGTGTGTGCATGTGGCATCATTCCTGGGGGAGGCTCTGACCCCAAGACGCTCCACCGGGGACCCCACACCAGGAGCACGGGTGGCCACGCCGAGGGCCACAGGATCCCCTGGGAGACAGCAGATGGCACTGCACTGTCACCAACACACATGGCACTGCCCTGTCAGTGCAGGGGACACTTGTGGCAGCGCACTGTCACAGAAAGGGACATGCGTGGCACTGTACTGTCACCGTGGGTGACACACAGACATCAGTGTGTGTGAAAGGTGCTGCCGTATCCTGCAATCCCGAGTAGGGAGCTCTTAGCAGTGGGGAAACTGAGGCACGTGAGAGCACGATGTACAACATACATCTAAGGGCACCTCCTGGCGTTGCCAGCAGCAGCCAAGGACCAATTTAACAAAAATGCAGCTGCCTGACCCCAGAAAAGCCTCCGGGCTTGACAGTTTTCTCCATCAAAGTGGGATGCTCTGCAGGGTTTTCCTCCTGTCTCGGTGTCGGCAAACCTTTACCCTCGCGGCCACTGTGCATGGTCGATGGGCTTCCCACTCCCCACAGCACAGGGCAGTTTTTAGGCTTGTTGTCCCCCTGGCTTGTCCCCTTCATCCTGAAGTCCACTTAGACCCTTAGTCACCCTGCAGTGACCCAGCCCCTGAACGCTCCAGCGGGACGGCGAGGAGCCTCCATGCTCCTGTCCCCGTCACGAGGGACACGCGTGTGCCGGGGATCGCTGCTGCGTGCTGGGGTGGCGCTGGCCACTCAGTGTGGGGTCGTTCACTGGTTGCAGGGTGGCAGGATGGAAGCTGATGGGTGGTGGATGCAGGGCCCTGCGGTGTGGCCGTGCAGCACCCACAAAGGTCAATCTTCCCTTCACCTTAAATCTCCAGATGGGATGGGATGGGAGGGGATGGGAGACTTCTCATCCCTGCCACATCTCCCCCTAGCCTTGGGATACCCAGCCATCCTTCCTGTCCTCACCCCGATGTCCCCTGCACCTCCCACCAAGCCATGGCTCCCCGCTCCTGGCGACTAAATAATTCACGGGTGAGGCAGAGACAGCGGCGAGACGCCGCTAACGGCATCTAAAAATACCGGCTGGCAGGCAGGGAGAGGCAGACACAGGCTGGTCGGGGTGGTCCAGCCCCGCAGCGAGCAGGCAGGGAGGACAGGTCACAAGTGCAATGAATATGCCAGGCTCAGCCTGCCTGGGCTGTGGCTCTGGGGCATGGCTGGAGGCACATGGGGATGCCATGGGGTCAGTGCCACCAGGTTGGGGTCCTATCTTGCAGGTGGCACCTCTCCCGGTCCCCCTGAACTGCCCTGCGGGCAGCAGGTGGTGGTGGTGGCAGGCAGCAGCATGGGCCCAATCCTGCCCAGCCCCTTGTGCTTGAGGGTCTCCTGGTGGCCCTGGCACGGGCCCCCTCCACAGCTCGGTGTCCCCTTCCCCATCCCCAGCACAGGGCAAGAGAGGACGAAGGCGCGCAGCCACTGGTCCCTACGGGACACAGCAATGGCCTGGGTTAGCCAGGGCCTTGGGAGCCTCCCCCCTTCGTCACCCACAGCCCAGCTCCCTCCTCCCTCCCTCGTCCTCCTCCTCCTCCTCCTCCCTCCCGTGGCTGCCTCGCTTCCTTGCTCGCTGCCCGGGCACCCAGCGCCCCGCTGCCGGCACCCAGCACCCCGCACCATGAGCCTGCGGCTGCGGCTGAAGCCGGTAAGTGCAGGAGGAAGGGGAAGAGCGAAGGAGCACCCAGCAGGGTCGCCACGGGGGGCACCCGGCACTGCCACCTGCAGAGACTCCTGATCCCACCCAGGCCACCCGCAGCCCTCCCCAACCCCAGGGACAGAGAGGGACACGGCTGCAGCTCCTCCCTGCCTCTGTGTTGATTTGGGCGCTCTTTTGGGGCTTGTTTCTTTTCCCTTTTCTGCCTCAAATTTTTGGGGTTGTGGGTTTTTTATTAATTCCTGCCTGGAAAACAACAGGACTTCACCTGCTCTTGCTTCTGCTGCAAAAGCCAGGTACCAGGACGAGGGACGAGGGGCAGGGCAGGCGTCCCAGTGTGGGGAGCAGCATTTGGGGCCCCGAATTCAGGACTGGCCCCACAGAGCTGCCACTGGCTGGACAGGACAGGAGGACTTGGCAGCTCAGGGTGGGAGCATTGTGGGTTTTTCCAGACATCAGGTGTAGGAGCCCATCTTGGGTCTGCTGGACACAGCGGAGCTTCGGGGACAGGCGTTTTACCAGCATCACCTTGTCCCCTTCCCTGCTGTCCCCGTGGGAGCTGGTCCCCAAGCCCAGCTGGTGCCTCATTCCCCTCCGCAACGATTGCGTTTGGGTCACTTTTTCCAACCCCTCCCCTCTCTGTCCGCCAGCGACGTCGGCAGCTCCCGCTGCCCCATTGGTGCTCTCGTCCCCACGGGGGCCCCAGCATCGATTGGGTTTGATTAATCTGCGCCGGGCTCCCGAATGCCCTTCGCAGTCGCGTGTCTCCCACCCGCCCAGCCGAGTGCATGCATGCCTGCGTGGGTGATGCTGCGGCCCCAGTGCTGCGCCCGCAGTGCCGGTCGCTGCCTGGGCGCATGGGCTTGGGGGGCCCCATGGTGGACACCCGGACTTCGAGGGTCAGCTGCCGCCTGGGGCGCCGGGCAAGCTGCAGGCAGGTAGGAGTCAGGGGCACCCCCAGGGCACGGGGCCCACCTGTGGGACGTGGGAGCGGCTGCTCACGGTGGGATGGGGCTGCGGGGCTGGACCCGCTCTGGGTTGCAGCACCGGGAGCTCTTGGGAAGCCCTTGGATCCTTGAAGAAGATGGGTGTCAGTGCAGGCAGGATCAGGCCCTTCTTCCAGATCTATTGCCAAAATCGTGGTGTTGCCCATCACCATGGCCTCGGGGATGTGGAGCATCCTCTCTCCTCTCCTTCACAGCCCAGCACAAAGCACCCTTTTAGCTGGGGGCTGGGCATGGGGGGAGGGCACTGAGGTGTCCCTTGCCCTCCTCCGCAGGTGGCGCTGATGGCCAGCACCAAAGGGACACCCAGGGAACAACGGCGCGGCAGGGGCAGGCAAGGAGGCTCCAGCTGTCCCCAGCTCCAGATAAGCCCCTCCACGCCACCATCTCTCAGCGTCCAAAGCAGGACAGCCCCAGCCCTCCCAGTTCCCAGCACCTTGCGTTGTGTCCCCAGGGTGGCTTCAGTGCCCACCAGGAGCTGGCACTGGTCCTGCAGGGGGGAGCTGGGATGTGTGGGGACTCCCTGGCGCTGTGGGAGCCTGTCCCCATGAGGGCAGACAGACCTATGGCCACATGACAATATGGGAGGGTGCCTGTGTGCATGAGATGGTGTTTGCACGTCGGTGGCCACAGGTCACCCCATCCCTAGGGATGCTCAGATGGGAAATGGACATTGCCCGAGGCCAGGCTTTGCTGTGGGTGGCCCAAGCTGTCCCCTCTGCTCAGAGGACAGCTGTGTCAGGACATCAAGGGGAAGGTCCTTGACGGGGCTGAGAAAGGCACTGTGCATGGCTTGCAGGATGCCTAACGTGCAACCACATTCGGGGCTAGGTCATGCCACAGCCATGGAACTGCATCTCCAGGCTGGCTGTCCCCAGAGCCTTGTGCCAGGGATACCCAGCAGCTCCTGGGCTGGTGGCACAGAACTGAGGACATAAGGAGGCACGGCAGGAGGCACTTCCCTCCCTGCCAGCGTGGTAGGGTCTGAAAGGCATAAAAGCAGGAAAACACTTGCCCCAAGGGTGCTCTGGTCATTAGAGATGGACAAGGAGCTGGGTAGACCTTGGTGTCAGCCATAGCGAGCAAATCACCTTGTGGCCTCCTGGACAAACACCCATGAAGGCGACAAAGTTGAAAAGGGTGTAGAAAACCTACTGCATGCTCCTTACGGCCCTACCAGCACATGGGAGCCCCTCGCCTGGTTCCTGGCCTTATCCAACCTCTCTTCTTGTCTCCCATCCTTCTCACACCCATCTCCTGGCAGGTGCTATCCCTGGGAGCTGATGTCCTTCCTGAGTACAAGCTGCAAGCACCACGCATCCACCGATGGACCATCCTGCACTACAGTCCCTTCAAGGCTGTGTGGGACTGGCTTATTCTTCTGCTGGTCATCTACACAGCTGTCTTCACCCCTTACTCAGCTGCCTTCCTGCTCAACGAGGAGCAGGTGGAGGAGAAGCGCTGGGACTGCAGCTACTCCTGTGACCCGCTCAACATCATTGACCTCATCGTGGACATCATGTTCATCGTGGACATTGTTATCAACTTCCGTACCACCTATGTCAACATCAACGACGAGGTGGTGAGCCACCCTGGCAAGATCGCCATCCACTACTTCAAGGGATGGTTCCTCATCGACATGGTCGCCGCCATCCCCTTTGACCTGCTCATCTTCCGCTCCGGCTCTGATGAGGTACAGGCAGGGCTTGGAGGTCCATCAGGACAGGAGGGGACTCGTGGATGGATGGGAAGAGATGTATGGGAGAGAGAGGGATATGGATGGCTTGATATAAGCAGGGGGTGGCTAGATCTGCAAGTAGAGGGGTGGTTAGTCAGACAGATGGGCAAGGATGTCATTACAGGTCTTTATTAAGCGGCTGGGACCTGGAATTTTATCTAGTAGGGTCACACAAGCGCACAGACCCTACTGTAAGTACTAAGATAGTGTCTAACTGGACCCACTCCCCTTGCTGGGGCTGACCCAGCAGAGCAGGCTGGGAGCCCAGTTTAGGGACTGGCCCCATAATCCAGCTGGGACAAATTTGGAGTTGTATTGCCAGCCAGACTCAAAATGTTGGCAATAGGATGGCCCCTGTGGTTACTGCACTAGCTGGAGGCCCCACCTCAGCTGAGAGCCTGTGGGATGGGGTGAAAGGCAGGTATTTTGGGAGCAACGGTTGGCAAGGTGAGGAGCCATCAGGAAACATGAGGTCGGCCTTGGGTCCTCTCACTTGCTCGCCAGTAATCCCAGGGCTTGTTCCCTTTATGGTCAGCAGAGGGAAACTGCCCTTTCTGTGGCATGATTCATCTAACCTGTTCCAGATGTCACCTCCAGGACAAGGTGATTCATGCTCTAGAAGTGCATTTTTAACCTTTGAAGGGAGCACAGCTAGGCTGAAGACGTGCCTTTGGCCAGATTTATCTCCTGCTTGTCCCTGAGGTTTCTCACCTCTCCCCTGCAGACCACCACTCTTATCGGCCTCCTGAAGACCGCCCGGTTGCTGCGCCTGGTCCGCGTGGCCCGGAAGCTGGACCGCTACTCCGAGTATGGAGCAGCTGTGCTCTTCCTGCTCATGTGCACCTTCGCCCTCATCGCCCACTGGCTGGCCTGCATCTGGTATGCCATCGGCAACGTGGAACGACCCTACATGGAGCACAAGATCGGCTGGCTGGACAACCTGGGTGACCAGATCGGCAAGCGCTACAACGACAGCGACCTCTCCTCTGGCCCATCCATCAAGGATAAATATGTCACTGCCCTTTACTTCACCTTCAGCAGCCTCACCAGCGTAGGGTTTGGCAATGTCTCACCCAACACCAACTCCGAGAAGATCTTCTCCATCTGTGTCATGCTTATTGGCTGTGAGTGCCTGCCTGTGTCCCGCTGTCCCCATCCCTGCCTTGGAGGTTGGAGGGACTGCTCTGGGAAGAAATAGGGAGACACCCGCCAGGCTGTAGCGTATGGGGTTTTAAGAGCGCACCTCCCTCTGCCTGTGCCTCTTCTGCACAGACAAATGGAGAGGGAGATAGATAGAAAAACAGATTTCAGAAACCCACTGGTTTCAGGTCCATGGTAGACACAGACTTTGGAAACCTGCTGGTTCCAGGTCTGAGGTAGCTGGACACGCATCTCCCCACGTCCTGCTGAGTCCTGCCTTCTCGTTGCAGCTCTAATGTACGCCAGCATCTTTGGCAACGTCTCTGCCATTATCCAGCGCCTGTACTCGGGCACAGCCCGTTACCACACGCAGATGCTGCGAGTGAAGGAGTTCATCCGCTTCCATCAGATCCCCAACCCCCTGCGCCAGCGCCTGGAGGAGTATTTCCAGCACGCCTGGTCCTACACCAATGGCATTGATATGAACGCGGTGAGTACAGGGCGGGGAGGCGCCATGTCCTCACAGCACCTTCTCCTGAACGACCCAGAGTCCAACTCTGGATCCCCCCAAATGTTTCCATCCTTCCGACCAGGGTGGAGAGGAGGCAGGAGAAGACTTGGGAGGTTGGAGACAGTCTGTCTGCCCATCCGCCTCCTGCATCCCCCTTTCTCCTTCTCCCCCTCTGTCCGTCCATCCCTCCCTATCTACCCAGAGGTTCTCCAGGGCCATGATGGCATTTCTTGGCTGGAGAGCGGGTTCGGAGCTGGTGCACTGGTGAGGAGCTCAGAGCCCCCGTCGGCGCCAAGCACTTTCAGGCCGGTGTCTGTTGGTGTCACAGAGCTGTGGAGCCGGTATCGATCCAGCTCCTCTCCACACTGCCGGTTGCTAAGCAAAGTGCATCCCGCTCTCAGCGGCAGGGAAAGGAGGGCATTTAAATAAACCTCGATCCATTTTAATTAGAGCCCAGAGAGGCGGCTGTTTGTTAGCAAAGAGGGGATCAATGGCGGAGCCGCGCTGGAGAGGCGCCGTGTCTCCGAGCCCAGCGGGGAGGCTTGTGCCGATGGCACAGGGGCACTGCGGGGGTGAGGAGGGGGCTCAGCCAGGGGGTCCCGGGCTGGGGCTGGGGTGACAGGACTCGGATCACAGACATGGGGTCCGGAGCACAAAGATGCTGGCTGCAGGGGAGAGAGAGGAATGAGAAAGGACAAGGCAAAGAGAGACATAGGACCTGGTACTCCCCGTCTCTCAGCCCCGGGCAGGCCATTAGCCTGCTCATTCCCAGCTCACGCTCCCTTTTTTCTTAAGACTTGATCCTTCTCCGTCCCTGGGCACTGTCAGGACATGGCTCTGCATGAATTCAAGCCCCCCATCTTCAGCTGCCGCTGCCTCGTCAAACAACTGGGCAGCGTTTGGAGGTTTGCTGCTGGGAGAGCTTGGGTTAAACCTCTCCCTGGGCTGGACATCAGTGGCAATAACTAGAGGCAAAGCCGTGGCACCCTACCAAGCACGGGCTCTCCTGGCTTTGTGCAAACCCAGGTCACAAATCCCCTGCGACAAGCTAAGTGGGAGGCTTGGACGTGCCACCGCTCACACCGATTCCTGCTGGATGCCGCTGAGATGCAATACTATCTAATCAATCATCCCACGGCCCCCGATCAATTCGTCCTCCCCTGATTTCCCAGTAGGGAAACTAAGGCACTGCTGTCAGCCTGTGAGATCATGCCAGAGATGGGAAGGAGCCACGCTCACCAGCCCCAGTCTGGTTGTCCCAGATTTGGCCACCAGCGGGATGTGAGAAGAGAGCAAGGGGGACCCTGGGGCCATATGCTGCTCTCCAAAAAAAAAAACCCCAGCCCCAGGTGGATTTTACCCTGGCACCGTGAGCCACCAGCGGCAGCAGCTTTCTCCATACTGCGAGTTTTACCTTGATTTCACCTTCAGATGCAGCTTTTGTTCAACGCGAGGTATTTGCCATGGGTATATTTAGCTGTTGCTGCACGCAACTGGCCTGTGCTGCTTCTTGGCATTCAGGCAGGTGCCGTTTAATTAGGACAGCACCTCGTTACCTGTTTGCGCTCTCATTCGGCCAAGATTAGTGGGCAGAAAGATGAAAAGGGGGATATGCCACCAATGGGTATAAATAGATTGATCTGATTAGTATTATTTATTGCTTGGGAGTGTTCTCATCCCCAGCTGCATGCGGTACAAGCCAGGGACAGGCAGGCAGGTGTCCACCAAGGGAAGACCAGAAGATGTCCCCAGCTTTGGTTTTCTGGGCTTGGGTGCTCCCCATTTGGCCCTGCCGTGTCACGCTGAGTGTCACACCGCCTCCCAGGGCTGTCACAGCAGTCCTTGCTGGGAACGGTGGCATGATGGCATCTCTCCCTCGCTCTTTGCAGGTGCTGAAGGGTTTCCCCGACTGCCTGCAGGCAGACATCTGCCTCCACCTCAACCGCACGCTGCTCCAGAACTGCAAGGCTTTCCGAGGAGCCAGCAAAGGCTGCCTGCGCGCCCTGGCCATGAAGTTCAAGACGACTCATGCACCACCCGGAGACACCCTGGTGCACTATGGAGATGTCCTCACCACACTCTACTTCATCTCCCGGGGCTCCATTGAGATCCTCCGGGAAGACATTGTGGTGGCCATCTTAGGTGGAAAAGTCCTTCCTTCTGGGAGGGCGAGGGGTGATGGGCAAAGGGGGAAGGGGAATGGCAGAAAGGTGATGGGCGATGAGCAGCGGACAAAGGGTGGCAGGTGACGGGCAAAGGACTTCTCCATGTCCTTCTCCGGAGAAGGGAAGGCTGCTCCTCAGCCTCTGGCTGGTGACCGCACCAGTGGGCAGGGGATGGAGGATCCCCTGTAAATGCCAGGGAGAAACCACAAAGTAGTGAGGAGAGCAGGGCATGGCTCAGCAGTCCCCAGCCATCACTGATGACCCACTGCCCTGGCTCAGTCTCCCCATCAGTGATGGCTTTCATGGTGTAATCCCCAGCATCCACAATCGGGGTTGGGGTTACTGGGAATCCCCTTGTCCATGAGCCCCAAAGTGAGGTCTGCTGGTGCAGTACATCTGGAACTGGGGTGGGTGCCCACCTCCCCCTAATGAGCTGTCTGTTGGCACAGGGAAGAACGACATCTTTGGGGAGCCCATCAGCCTCTACGCCCGCCCAGGGAAGTCCAATGCAGACGTGAGGGCCCTGACCTACTGCGACTTGCACAAGATCCAGCGGGAGGACCTGCTGGAGGTCTTGGACATGTACCCAGCCTTTTCTGACAATTTCTGGAGCAACTTAGAGATCACCTTTAACCTGCGAGATGTGAGTGCCAGGGCTGTCCCAGGGAGGGATGTGGTTAATGCCTTAAATATGGCAAGTGGGAGGGCTAAAGGGTGTCAACAGGCGCTCCTCACTCAGTTTGGTGGTGGACTGGTGAACAGCCGCATTTCCCAAGACACTCTCCAAGGGGTTATGGTTTCCTGCACAGCCCAGTAGGCACGTGCATACTGCACGGCCCTGAGCTCTTCGGAAAAGTTGGCCCCACAAGCCGTGTCGGTAGTACCCAGCTCTGCAGCATCTGTAAGTCATCTCCAGATGACTTACAGCCTGGGCAAGTAGGTCACATACATGTTTTGAGGCTGCTGAAGTAAGAAATATCCTCATGCTCCATTGAGTTGGCTACCAGCTTCCTCTAAAAATTCCTTTGTAAATAATCAGGTTTGCAATCCATTGAAGGCTTGGGGCGTTTTTGTCACTGCTGTTTGACTCTCAAACTTTATGACTGGACTTTGTCCTTTCCTGATCTTTTTTTTCAGAGACACTTGCCTGGTAAGATAAAAAAGAAAGTCAAATTCCCTCTATGTCCTGTCCCACGCCAGAATGTTCTGCCCCACCTCAGGGTGTCCATTCCCTCCCCATGGCCCTGACACCCTCAACTCAGTCTCAGAGCACCACTCCAGCCTCCAGAATCCCTTGAGTTGTGCCACCAGTTGAGTAGTCACTGGGTGGGATAGGGCAGTGATGGAGAGCCAGAGGTGGATGGAGACCAGCCCTAGGAGGATGCTGAATGGGCTGTAGCCCCCATGGCACCCGCGGATGGGATGTGGCACCTACGGATGGGACATGGCATCCGTGGATGGGCCTTGGTGTCCATGGATGGGACATGGCACCCTTGCCCTGGTGACCAGCTCCTCTCATCCCTCAGGCAGACAGCGTTCCCCGCTCACCACTCAGCGAGGAGTATGACTGCACCTACCGGCGGGCGTGCCGACGCAAGCATTCCCTTTGCCAGCCCAACAAGCCTGGTGAGTCCCACACTGTTGGTAGAGCCTGGTTTGCAAGACTGGGGAGCGGGATCATCATGTAATTACTGCCCTAGCAGGCACCCCAAAGCAGAGGTGGCTGTCAGTGCCTCCATCCCTGCAGACCAGCATGTCCCCACCCTGGGGGCACCCACGCTGCCTTCCCTTCCTCATCTTAGGATGGTCCAGCCCTACAGGCACCCTGGAGGGGACAGGGGCTGATTTTGCCATGTGTGGTACTCCCCAAATTAACCTGTTGTGCTGCCCCACAGACCCAGACACAGGCATCTCTGATGCAGAGCAGTACCACACCTACTCAGAGCTCACCAACCCGCAGGACCCGCTGAGTAAGGACCAGTGGGATGACCTGGGCAGCAGCACCACTCCCTGCTCCCAGACCAGTGACGACGAGGCCAAGACTGGCAGCCCTACAAAAGCTGAGCCCTTCCCTGCATCCAAAAAGGATGACTTTGCTCTGCCCACGCTCAACCTTGTCACCACCAATGCCGGCAGCACAGAGGTCGGCAAGCAAGCGGCGGAGAGCAGCCAGTCCTACGCAGGTACCCACAGCCGCAGCCAAAGCTGGCAGGAGGGGGGTGAGAGATGCTTGGGCATGGTGGCCTTGTCTTCGGGCAGAGCCAAGCAACTCACATGTGTGTGAGGGAAACCACACTTGTGGCCACGGGTCTTTGCTGCCTTTTGTCCCCAGTAGTATTTGCTCTGTCCCTCCCATGCCCTGCAGTTTCTCCTAGCACCCAGGGATGCCTTTGGGGCTGCCCCAAGGGGTCAAATGCTACGTTCCTTCCATAGGCGTGTTGGGTGACAGTGTGATAGACTGTCCATGAGCACCTTGGGTGCCAGGGTGATGGATCCCCATAAGCACCTGAGGTGGTAGGGTGGGTGATAGACTCTCCCTGGGCACCATGTATGTCAGGGAGATGGGTGATCGCTCTCCATGAATGTGTTGGGTGATGGACTATAGAGCACTCCCATGCCAGTGGGGCTGGAGGATGCAAGACAGAGAAGCTGAGGTGTCTCCTCTCCTTCCAGCCACCCCCCTGGATATCCCCAACATGTTCACCTTCTGGGAGGATGGAAGGCCGAACCACCACCCAGAGCCTTTGCAACACATCTCCTTGGTACACAGCTCACGGGACATCCCCCTGCACAGCGACTACAGACCAGGGCAGATCGAGTCCAGGCTGGAGCTCCTGCAGGCCCAGCTCAGCAGGTGGGCACGTCCCCCGGGCCACGGGTTGGAGAGCACCCAGGGGTGCTCTGCGCTGCCATCACCTTCTCCTGCTCTCTAGGGGTGGCTGCAGTGGCCTCTGTGTGCACCAGGTGCTCCTGACCCCTGGGACACTGCATTCCTTGGGGAGGTGGTAGGAGCACTTTGCAAATGCAGCAGCTTCTCAAACTGCAAGTCCCAGTCCTGGCTGCAGCCCAGCACATCTGCTGTTGCCCACCACCCCTGGGATCTGCCACTTTGTCACTGCCTCCAAACTTGATGCAATCGCAGACATGAAACCACCCAGGGGCTCACGACCCGAGCCTTTTGCAGGTCTCCTCTTCCTGTTGCAACGAGCTGCAACCATCCTCTTGCTCAAGCAAACGAGCCTCATGCAGATTGTTGCCCTCTAAATAAGAAAAAGGACATGATTTTTGAATGAGAAGGAAGAGCCCACGCTGGAGACGCAGGTTTAAAGGCCCCAGGCAGTACCCACATGTGTGGCTGACTATCCCACCCGCGGCCGTTGTCCAAGTTGAGCTCACTTCACCGCAGAGTCCACACGTGTATTTCAGTGTCTCACCAATGTGCCATCCCCGGCAGCAGGGGCTGGATCTCCTACCTACTCTGCCAGGACCCCTGCCTGGGAGGGGGGCTGTGCCCACTCCTGCCGGAGCTGCTCATTCTAGTCAAGGACAAGGCAGAACAAAGAGACTTGTTCTACTTTTCCATTTCCTTCTATTCCTCAGTTAAAAATGGTTGGCACCAACCTGCCTTGCTCCCATCTGTCAGCACAGGCAGCTGGCCTGGAGAATTGATCCAGATTAAAACTAACCATTGCAATTTTTTCCCCCCTCCGGGGTTGTTTTAGCTTTGTTTAGTTCCCCAGTTTGGCTCCACAAAAAAAAATTGGGCAGGGGATGATTGAGTGTGGCAGTAGAGAGATGGCAGGATTGATCTCTCTGTGGCAGTGCTGGTTTGAAGCTCTGCTAAAATCCTCGCCAAGCAGCACCAGGCAAAGATTCGCCCTCGGGCAGCTGAATCGGCACCCCTTCCCCAGTGCTCCCCTTGCCCGGCTGCGGGTCTGGCTCTTGTGGGATGCGGCGGGATGCACGGCGCTAACGCTGGGCTGCTCTATCCCCAGGCTGGAGTCCAGGATGTCGTCAGACATTAATATAATCCTCCAGCTCCTGCAGCGCCAGCTGTCCCAAGTGCCGCCTGCATACAGCCCCATCTCGCCGTCCTCCCACAACCTGGCCATGTACGGCATCCTCCCGCGGAGCCTGGAGCCGCTCGCCCCCTGCGCGCCCCCGGAGGATGAGGAGCCGACAACCCCAGAGCAGGTAAGGCCACCCCTCCTAGCCCAGCACGGTTCGAGCTTCCTTCTGCCCCGACAGACGCGTCCTGGCAGGCCAGTGGTTCCCTCCAGTCTCCCTGCAGGCAAAGCCCAGCCAAGCACTTTGCCCCCAGGCAAAGCCCAAGGGTCTTGAAATGGGAGTAGATCTACCTAGAGATGCTTCTGCTCAGTGCATGGCTGATTTTGGGGCACAACCTGCCATCTCCAGCACTACCAGGTTGTCCCATCAGTAGGGAGGGGAGTGGGTTCCTTTGCTCTGAGGCTTCCTCAGGCAAAAAATAACATTTTGGGGCTTAGGGCCTGATGGGGTGAGGAGAGAGGGTAGCTTCATTGTGTTGCTTTTGCCATAACCCACCTGGTTCCTCCTTTCCCACCAGAGCCCGAGCTACACGGAGGTAGAAAAGTTCCACTTGAAATCCAGGGACTCCTCGTCAAGCGGGATGCACCTCACTGTGGCATCCGACGAAACCGTGACGGTCTACTCCGAGCAGGAGCACCATCCACCTCTCCCGAACCCAGAGCCTCCCCACCAAAGGGCACCAGATACCCAGGGACTCTTCCGGGGCTCTCGTTTCCCTTCCCTCCCTGAGCACTTGGAGGCATCCTCCGAGCACCAGGACATTCAGAGACACCTCTCCGACCCAGTGCTTCCTGGAAGTTAGAGATGCGGGGGCTGCGAAGCAAGTCAAGAGGAACCTCAACTGCGAGCTCGGTCAGTTGATGTTGATTTTGACTGCAAGGGTAAGACGGAGGACAATGCCATTGGCTCAGGGGTATAATTTCTAGCTGTCTTCTGCCACCGTGAAAGGAAGCGTAGAGTGGCTGGCTTCCAAGGTCAACGTTTTCCAGCGGTTCCCATAGAGTAGATTTCATTTGCACATTATAGTGAACCCAGAGCAGTTCTTTCTTACAGCCAACCAACAAGCTGGCTAGGCCAAACGGTACCCACCGCCTCTTCCTTGCCAAGGCTTCCTCTCGAGAACAGCGCAAGCCAAGTGAGCCACAGCGACCAGAGGAGAGCAAATCCACGGCTCTTAGCTGCGAGGCCACTTTGCTGTCAGCTCTTTGGAGCAGGGACCATTGCGTTGGTACTGGGCTTAGCCCAGCGGAGCCTGTGGGCATTACAGAAAGGGTAGTCACCAGAGGAGGAGGAGATCTCCACAGTGTGGTACTGGGGGGAGCTGCAGGGGGGAAGCCCAGGACAAGGACAGAGGCAAGAAGCTATCCTTGTCCTACTTGACTGCCACTGAGAAACTAAGGGCCAACAGCCCCTGCCACTTCAGCATGCTTCAGCACGAGTCCTAGGGCACTGACTTCTCCAGCGAGGCTGATCACGCCTTGCAAACCCCAACACACATCCCACAACTCCCCAGATAAACCCAACTGGTCACTGGCCTGGGCACAAAGCACAAAACTCAAAAAAAAAAAAGCACAATCCCAGAAAGCCCACAAGCCCCAGACACCTCATCTCCAGCCCTTCCTCCCACCTTCTCTCTTTTGATAAAGGTTTGATAGAGGCTTCCTCCTCCCCAGCCCCTTCCCCGGCAGACTCCCACAGCATTCCCCGTAGGAGAAGCCCACTTAGCACTGCCGCCTTGCCGTTCGGTTAGATGCTGTGACAGTCCTAGGCCACCTGCTCAAGTAATGTATCGAGCTCCCTTTGAGAGTAGTAAAACTGTGAGCATCTCTTTCTCTGGAGTTTTAGTGTACACTTTGCTAATAAAGATGTTTTTGGCACCTAATGTGGATTACAGCTGCATTTGTTGGGAGCATTTGCGAGTTCACCCCTGGCAGTACAAAGCACAGGGGCTCATCTGCAAAGACCCCTGAAAAGGCTGTGGTCAAAGCCCAGTTGCTTCATCCAGGGAATGCGGGGCTAACGGAGCCCACCTGCAGGTCTTACAGGTCAAGGATGGGGCCTGGGGGGCTTTGCTGAGCAATTCCTTCCCAGTGGGAGGCAGTGCAGGCTCAGCAGCAATCTACAAAAGCTTTCCTACAAGACCTGTTCTCATGGGTGTAAGAAATGGCCTCACCAACGCACCTTGGGCAAGGATTACACCAAGAGCCCTTGCAGCAAGCGGGACTTCAGCTGAGCACAGCGGCACCTACAGCCCAACCTACGTCCCTCGCTGAGGGGCACGCGGCTGCCATCCAAACGGGACTGCTCCTTCAGGAGGGCTGGACCCAGGATCAGCCATAACGCATCCCATATGGCTGCAAGAGGCGAGGACAGGCCCCTTGCCCTCAGCAGGGGATTAAACCTGCCTCTCCCCAGCCGATCTCACCCCACCATTGCGGGGGGGTGTAAAACCAGCTGGTATCCCCTGCCCAGGCCGGCACAATCAAGCAGCCAAGAAGGTCAATGGCATCTTGGCCTGTATCAAGAATGGTGTCGCCAGGAGCGGGGCAGTGATGGTGCCCCTGGACTCAGCACTGGTGAGGCCGCAGCTCGAGTGCTGTGTTCAGTTTTGGGCACTGCAGTATCGGAGAGACATTGAGGGGCCGGAGCATGTCCAGAGAAGGGCAACGGAGCTGGTGAGGGGTCTGGAGAACAAGTCTGATGAGGAGCGGCTGAGGGAGTTGGGATTGTTCAGCCTGGAGAAGAGAAGGTTGAGGGGAGACCTTCTCACTCTCTCCAACTCCCTGAAAGGAGGTTGTAGCCAGGTGGGGTCAGTCTCTTCTCCCACGGAACAAGCGACAGGACAAGAGGAAATGGCCTCAAGTTGTGCCAGGGGAGGTTTAGGTTGGAGATTAGGAAAAACTTCTTTACCCAAAGGGTTATCAGGCATTGGAACAGGCTGCCCAGGGAGGTGGTGGAATCGCCGTCCCTGGAGGTATTTAAAAGCCGGGCAGACGTGGTGCTGAGGGACATGGGTTAGGGGTGGTTTTGGCATAGGTTTATGGTTGGACCCGATGATCTTGAAGGTCTCTTCCAACCCAAGTGATTCCATGATTCTATGATAATCCCACAAATTTTTTTTGATATTTGTATCCTGGGCCAGCCCAGGTGAGGGCTGGCAGTGGCCAGGACACCTCCTCCCCATCCCGTACCTCAGCCTAGAGGCTCCCAGGCCTTCCCAGGAGGTGTCCGGCACCCGAGGAGCACCCGCACCCTGGGCCAGGGCCTGCGGCACCCACCGGCCCCGCCATGAGTGAGCCCAGCTGCCCGCAGGGGCTGGAGCCAGGCACTGGGCCTCAGCCTGCCCTGCCCCAGGCAGGAGCTCCCTGGGAAGCTGACTCCCACCTGCGCCCCTTCCCCGAGCGAGACGCCGGGCACCCGCCAACGCTGCTGCGCTACCGAAAATAAACCCGCGTTACTGAGTTTCAGTTAACCGGAGACGAGCCCATCCACACCCGGCGCAGGCGGGACTCGAACGCGTGGCCGCGCCGTGCGCCCGAAGCGCCCCCGCCCGCCTCAGGCTGACGTGACTGACACGGCTTCCAGCCAATCGATTATCAACAAGGGCCTAAGTTCCCGCCTCGCGCCACTGCGACCCGTGGTAGCCAGTAAGATCTCGAGAACGAGTGTGGCCTCCCTCCGGGGCGGGGCCAAACGCAGCGGTAGGTTACCCGAGCCAGAGAGTGAGCGCCCGTTGAGAATGAAGGGCAAAATGACCAATAGAAGACCGAAGAGGACCAAACGGACGGGTAAGCTACCCAATAGATGCCCGAAGCTCTAAGTGACAGGGAATACAGCCAACCAGCACGCAGTGGGGCGGGGCGCCCCGCGTGGCTTCCGTTCCCGTTGTGTGAGGGGCCGGATCCCCAACGGCCTCCGCGCTGCCGCCGCCGGCGTCTGGAGCCGGGCCTGGAGCCGGGCCTGGGGGCGCGGCGCCGTGCTGCGGCCTCCCCCGCTCCCCGCCACCTCTCCGGCCCCGCTGCGCCCCGGCCGGCCGCGCTCCTCTTCTCCCACGGCCCCCGCTTCGCCATCCCGCTCCCTTCAGCCGGGCCCGTCGCTCCCCTCCGGGGTCCTCCCGGGTCCTCCCTCGGCTAAGCCCGCTGCCCCCATCAGCCCCGCCGCTCCCCGCGGCCCCCTCGGCCGAGCCATGTCGCTGCACGGGAAGCGGAAGGAGATCTACAAATATGAGGCGCCTTGGACCGTGTACGCCATGAACTGGAGCGTCCGGCCGGACAAGCGGTTCCGTCTGGCGCTGGGAAGCTTCGTGGAGGAGTATAACAACAAGGTGGGGAGCGGCGGCCGGGCCGGGCCCGGCTCTACCGGCATCGGGCAGCGGGGTCGGGGCAGAGCGAGGGGGAGGAGGGCGCCGACCGCCTTCATCCCGCTGGGTTAAGCGGCTCCCCAGTCTCGGGCAGGGCCCCCGCGGTTGGTGTGGCAGGAGGGGGGTCTTCCTGCCTTGCCCTCGGCACTGGGAGCTGCCCAGAGCCTTCACACATTCCCCGCATTCAGGGTGGATTCAGGCCGCTTTCCTTCCTGGAAGCCCTCAGCTGTTGGGACACTGAGGGATTGGGGGTGGAAGGAGCCATGGGTGCTGCTGCTGGCTGCTCCTCAGCCAGGAATGTCCTCTGCCTTGAGCATACTTGGCTTTTTTTCCAATGCGGAGGAAAGTTTATGGCCAGGACTGGAGTTTGCACACAGGCGGAGCGTCTGAGACTGTGTTAGAAATGTGCCCTTCTCATTATACCTTCTTGCTGCGGAAGACTTCTGTGTGATAACTTTTTTCATAAGTATATAAACCACTTTCAGTGATTCCTTGGTACCTTTACTTTTCTCTGAGAACAAGGGTGTAATGAGGCATGAGATTATATCTTCAGTGTTTCCCTGCCAGATATGAGCGGAGAACCTTACATCGGTAATAGAGGCAACGTGTTCACCTCTCCAAACACTTGTGCAGTCATTTCTGAGCGGACTTTATTGTGCTAGTGTGATATAATGAATTCCTATAAATGGAAAAGGGGTGAGGAAATGGGCATAGCTATAGAGCATCCTGAAATTCGTGTGAAGCGAAGACTTTGTGTGTTTATAGCATGCGTGCTTTGTAGCTTTGTCAAGCTGTTCGGTGGGGATTGCGGAAAATAACGTCAGAAAGTTGGTGTTGGGGATTGGGCTTTGTGCGAGGATGTAATGAGAGGGGGTGACGGTAAGGCGGGGGTGACAGCTCTTGCAGTGGTTAAATTACTGCCCTTGCAGCAGTCCTAGGCATCGTACTTCTGAGCACTTTCTTGTTCAGCCAGTGTGAGTTGGCTGCGTGTGAGTTGTCTCCTTACGCTGGTGAGCACTGTTGTGGTTCTGGGAGTACTGCCGGGGAAAGGCAGGTCCCTGTGCTTGGAAACTTTACATCTGTTTAAAGATCAACTTTAAAATGTTTTTAGTATGTACTCTGAGAAGCTAAAATCACTAACTTGGAAGCAGTTTTTTGTTTAGAAGTGGTAGAGTTGGTTAATAAGGGCATATGCATTTCCATTGCCTTTACCTGCTTGAGTTTGCACTATTCCCTGGAGTCGCTCTCAATTACAGCGTGATCAGGTCTACTTTTCACATCAGGCTTCAAGAGTAAAGCAGTTGAGTCAACCCCTCTCTTTCCTACCCTTTACACTTGCAGTTGTTGCAGACAGAGATTGTGTAGGACTATGTGAATTACTGCTGTCTGTGGCTGTTCCCCAGGGCTTCTCCTGACCTTTGAGCTTCAGGAATAACTATTCTGTTGACTTCAGTCCATAGAAGCACCACATGCTAGGAGATGTATGCGCTGGAAAGAGTTGGAAGCTAATGGTATGAGAATGAGATGCCAGTCTGGATGCTGCTGCTGTAGAAATAAAGATAATGTATGATTAAAAATTAAACTTGTACAATAAATGCAGTGAAACATAACCTTCACTTTGCTGAGGGGTTTTGCTGCGTGTCTGGTATTTCAAAGAGTAGTAGGGGGTTTTTTTTGTGGTTTTCTTGTTTGGTGTTTTTCGTAGTGCTTTCAGTACAACCTTCCACTGTAGGGAGATACTTAAGAGAGAGCTGTCTTGGGTAATTGCAAGTGTTGTTATTGCTCAGAGAACTGATGTTGCCCTCTTTACTTTGGGGACCAGAACAAGCTTGGGAGTGGTGTTTCGTCTGCACTGTCTCTATGGTGTCTTACTATGACTCTTCACAGCTTTGTGGAATCTTTTAGAGGATACTGAAACGTTCAGGAAATAGCTTCATACTCCGGATTGGGGACTCCTGGACAGTACTATATGCTTGTGCTAGGTGCACACTAGTTGTAAACTCTTTCAGCTTCAGCTTCTGTCCATGTAAATGGTATAACTAAAGAAACAAAGGGAAAGAACTGAAGTTACACTGTTTAAGTAGTCCATAATATGTGCTGCAAAGGGTCTGGAGCGGTTGGTTTTATGACCTGACTCCTGGGGTGCGCAGAAATTTAAGATTTTTACAGGGCATGTGCGAAAACTTTGTCCTCCTGCATAATTTGCCCTTCACAGTTGAGATATTTTATATTGCCAGCGTCTGACATCAAAATACACTTACAGGTACCGTTGGCACTAATTAAAAGGGTAATGAAAACTCATTTTGATTTCAACTTTCTCTTTGTACTCATAATCTTTAGAGGTTTCTGACCAGCTCCAGACAACGCTGCTGTTCCTTATGTTGCAATGGTTTGTTCTAAATAACTGGCTTTCTTCCTTACCCTTGATATACTTTAAAAAAATAGTCTGGAGTAGCAATCCTAGCTTGCTTAAAATCTAACCAAGTAGGTGAATATGCCTCTTTCTTATTACTCTTCTGTTTTAGGGTTTGTTTTAGAAAGGTGCTCTTAAAGAAGGACTTTATGCACTAAACGTTTGTTGCAGCGGAACTGTTCTCCCTGTGAGGGAATTACAGTGAAAGGAAGAGGAGATTCTCGTCTCACTTGTCTCTGTGATTTTCTATTTCTGTGGTAATTACCAAGGCTTGAAGTACTTATGGGTTACATATATAAAATGGCTGTTTACACCTCTGTTTTGTGGGGAACTCAAATCTATTGACTGCCAAACCCTAATTTACAGCTATCCCCAATCCCCAGGCTCTTCTAACCTCTGTCAACCCCCACGCTAACAAGCTGTATAGCATATCACAAAGCTAGTTGTCAAGAGCTGTTTGAACCCCAAAGGAATTTTGTTTCAGCTTGTACACCTTTGCTGATCAAATCACTGGTATAAGAAGAGAGGTGACTTCTTCGGGGTAGTGTTTCCTGAACTTCTTGGATTAGGAAACTGCTGTCAGCCTTTATAATGTGTCATGGGTCACTGGTGCAATGGGAGGGAACGGAGGTGTTCATAAATCTTACTGATAAAACTGTTCTGCAGGCTCCTGACTATGGCTTTATGGATCAGGAACGATCCATGGAAAACATCAGGAGGGGTTCATTTTCGGATCTTATCTGCAAGACAAAACTGGAGTCCAGTTTAGGAAACGGTGGAGGGTGGTGCTGTACGCTGCTCGTTCCTGTCACTGGAGCAGACTGACAGGTTCTCACCATGTGCTTCCCAGGCTGCCACCTTTTCCAGAACAGTGCCTCGAATCTGAGAGCGTTCGGGGTGGTGGTTTTACCAGAGGGTCATATTTTTCTGTAAGGTTTAGAGTTGCAAAGAAAAATTGATTACGTGTTGAAGATTAATTGGTGCAGTGAGATCTTTCTGATTGTACATGACCCTAAAATAATTGTGAAATGTCGTTCTTCGTAGGTACTAATTAGATGAAAAGAATATATTTTTTTTAAAAAAGTACTGTGAGCTTACTTCACTGTTCCTCAAACCATGCAAGAAAAAGAAGGAAGCTGTTACCAAATCCTGCGCTGTTTAATTCTGTGTCTGCTTCTTTTGGATCATGTTGGAGAGATGCAATTTTTTTAGAAGTTAAGAAATGATGATTAAAGGCACTTCGTTGCTCAGATGTGGTGTTGCAATTAAGCCTTAAATTAATAAAAGCTTGGATTATGATGGGAAAATCCACATCCAACTTTAGCATATCTTCATGTATTGGAGAAGCAAATGATTACTTAGCATTCCTAGCTACCATCGTAGCGTAATTGCAAAACTAATGGAGATCAAACACACCGGTCCTCGTTTTCCCACTGGAATGAGTTACAGGTAGATGTGGAATGGTTCAAATTGTATCCAGACTGACAGTTGCTTTTCTGTTAGCGTCACCTCAGTGGTCTGGACTTCAGGCACTCCTTTGTGCAGCAGCAAATCTTGCCTGGCTTGCAGGAGGGAGAGACAGGGCTCTAATATAATCAGCATCCTGAAAATAATTCTGTCGTTCCGTCTCCTCGTGTTCAGCCTGCACAAGATGAATAGAGGGATTCTGTAATTGCCGTATGTGATCAGGTCCGGAGAGAAGAGTCATACCTTTGAATATGCTGAGCTAGGAAAGAACAAAAGCTTCTCAAGCAGCACTTTCTGCTTCTGCCCCTGTCTCTGGGCAGACCGATGCCTCCAGCTCGGAGTTATCACTGCCAGGTCTGCCAGTGTCAGACACCTCATTGTCAGCAGTTGCCAGGAGCTCTGGTGTTGCTAATGTAATTTTTGTTCTCTAACCGAGCCTGCACCTAAAAATGTCAAAGATCACAAAGATACTGGCTTGCTACACAGTCATTGCTTTTTCTTCCAATCTGGGGAAGGGTTAAACATGAATATGCAGTGCAGGAATATATAAATTCACACCAATGAAAGTGGGTCCTTTGCTGTTGGAGATTCGCTTCTGGTTATGAGTATGTTGATGGCTTTGTATAGGCTTAATACACTCGTATTGAGCTGAAAACAGCATAAGCAAAGGAGAAGAAATTATTAGAGGTCATTTGTCTTCTGATCCTGACCTTGCCACAAGATTTTTCTATCGCCAAGGACAACTTGCTTCCTTTGTAAAAATCCGCTTAGTATTTCTGATCCCTAAAGGAGTTAGAAAGCTATTTGTCAATCACTTCAGAAGACTGGGAGACTCCTGACTGATTCATAGTAGTGTGAAGTATAATGAGTAGCTGTAATAGCGCACAAGGCAGACAAATACGTGTTTTTTAGAAGCATACTTGGATATGCCTTTTAGGGTTTGTTACGGGGTAAAAAGTATGGATCTTCTCATTGTGGTGGGGGGCAAGGTTTGCATTTTTCACGATAAATGGGCTCATAACTGCTAATGTGGTAGTTTAAAATCCACTGAAACATTTGTTGGTTTTCTATTACATGGAGGAAAAAAATATGATAGACTTCCGATCTAGTTTAAACACGTACCTTATTAACCAAATTGCTTATCCCAGAATATGTAGGATTTTTCCAGATAAACATCCTAGGAAAAAGTCCATTAAGCCACTGTTTCCAGGAGGAAGCTGCTGTGTGGAAAGTACTAGGAAGTTCCTACCGTGAGCAGCTTACAAACTAATTGTAGTGAGTTTTCCCCATAATGTTTGTGTTTGAACAGCATTTAACACACTGGAGCTTTTATCCTGTTTAGGTCTTGCAGTCACTGCTAGGTTAAACACATCCTCCCAGCACCATATTGTTCTATGAACACCTTCTGACATGTCAATATTTTTCTAATAACATAATGTCTGGGACTTCAAGCATTACTTCAGGTGTTGTCATCACCAAGCTATGTGGAGATAGTTTCTTGTTTGCTCTGTCTTGCACCGCTCTCCCAACTGGGCAAGTTGGCCCTTCCCACTATCACATTATTGCGCAAAAAACCTAATTTGGAATTCAGTTACCTAGAATCTTTCAGCGGACCTGCTTTCTTGGTCTTTTCACCCAAACCATTTGAAGATTTATGTAAATATTTTAGCTTCCCAATTCTTTTTTAAGTTTGAATCCTGTTTCGCTTTCTGACTCTGTGATGTGATTAATCATTATCTTCATTTTCTGCAGTTGTGACACAACTTTTTAGTTAATGTGATGCTGAAAACAGCTTGATAGCTTGCTGATGTGATCTGTCACAATCTGCACTGTTATGGCCAAGAGCTCCATGATACGGGCTTTAATTGCGGGTGGTTGTCGTGCAGACCACAGCTCGTCCTGCTCTCTAAAGATGACATTGTCCGCATCAGTTCAGTTAAAGATGACTTGGAATGATGTTTGTGTGGTTTTAAGTCTGTGGTTTAAACTAGGCTTTGCAATGTGGAGAAGAGAAGGGTGGTCTTTAATCCTTTAGGATTGGATTTCGATTCATTTGACATCAGCTCTTCAAAGCACTGTGGTGATTATGTATATGCTTCACTTTGCTTACATGCCCCAGCTAGGAAGCCAAGCTTTAACGATTTCTCATTCCGTTGACGTTATGGTCCTTTTATATTGTCCCTGAGGTTACAGAAGGTGTCCTTCTGAAATACACTCGGTCTTTAGGCTTTAATCATTTATGAGTATTTTGATAAAACGCTTTCTTTTAAATATGGCTTCTTACAGGTGCAGCTTGTGGGTTTGGATGAAGAGAGCTCAGAATTCATTTGCAGGAACACCTTTGATCACCCTTACCCTACCACAAAGCTTATGTGGATTCCAGACACCAAGGGAGTATATCCGGACCTGTTGGCAACCAGTGGTGACTACCTGCGTGTGTGGAGAGTGAGTAAATCCTCCCTAGAAACAGATAAACCATGACATTAATTGTGCTGCGTGTTGATCTCATTTTCACTTGAGACCAGATTTTGTTTGAAGTGAGTTACTTTCCTTTCCAGGTGTCTTGCCCTTGCTATAGTGCGGAGGTTAAGACCTAAAATCAAGTCAGAGCACTTGGTAACTTGTTTTCTTAAGGACAATAATGTGACCTAAATATGAAGACTATGAGAGAAGCAGAATTATAACAGTAGTTGCTGTTTTTAATCGCCATATTGAAGATAGAGATGGTGATTGGGTTTTCCAGAGCTTTAGATTGTAAAGCTGAGAGGAAAGAAACCCAGGATTAACATCTTATGTTTTGGAAGTGCAAGTGGAACAAGTCGTGTGGTGTTGCTATTTCAGTCAGATGTTTCACTTTTTCTAAAGGTGGGTGAAACAGAGACCCGGCTGGAGTGTTTGCTGAACAATAACAAGAACTCTGATTTCTGCGCTCCGCTAACATCATTTGACTGGAATGAAGTGGATCCTTACCTTCTAGGTGAGACTGACAAAATGCTACGTTTTCGGCATGGAAAACACACGCTTCTGGATTTAGTCCGGTGAGGTCTAGGCTTTGTCTGACTGCTGTGTCATTGCGTGTCACTGCTTAATTTGATAACTAACCAGTGGACAAACTTCTACATTACAGAAACTGCTATTGTCTTAGGTTAAAAATAAATACATACAAAAATGAGCAGCTTGTGGAGACTTTTTTGCGTTGAAAGGTGGCCTGTCCAGTACAGAATGGGTCACTTAGGTTGGATTATTTGCAGACAGGGAGCCTCAGTCTTCAGGCTGGTGAGCTGTTGTTGCAGCGCTAAGTGATGATGAAAACGAACTCGGCTTATTTCAGGGTATTCTGGAGTGGACAGCAAACTATGTACAAAGCTTTTTCTTCTGAGGTGCCATTTCAGCAGCAGGAATAAAGCCAGGATCCCTTAATTCAGTTGGAGGAGGGGTCTGAATGGTTAAGGTTTAATTATAGCCTATGGGACAAATTGTGAATTCAAGATGACTGATCCAGCAGAGGTTTGTTTCCCAGAAGAGTACAGCCATTTATGTCAGCGGGATTTGCCCAGAGATTAACAGTGATAATATGTCTTAGTAATTATTTACTACATGATTTATTTTTCCTGTGTTGTATCTCTCATCTCTTAAGAGCTTTACTGCTAGCCCCACCTTCAGTCCACAGAAATAATCAATTAATAATAATACGCTATCGCAACACAACGATTGAATTTCGGTTTTGACATGAGACTTACAGAATGGGAAAGTTCTTCTCAGCGTTGCATAAGGCCTCTGAATAGATTGAAGTAGACATGAGCTATTTACACTTTATTCCTATGTGGAAGACTTATTTCTGCAGCTAAAAGGTTTGGGTCATTTAAATGCATGGTAGACTGTGAGCTGTTTGACATTCTCAATTTTAATTGTATGCGCTTCTTGGAGCTATTTTGATCTGTAGATGTCAGAGGATGTTACATGACTCCAGTAAGCGATAAAATAATTTGTAAGAATATTAATTTTTCTAGCAAAAGTGTTTTTGTTTCAGGTACCTCTAGTATTGATACAACCTGCACTATTTGGGGCCTGGAGACAGGACAGGTTCTGGGAAGAGTAAATCTGGTCTCTGGCCATGTGAAGACCCAGCTTATTGCACATGACAAAGAGGTGATGGCTTTTTTTGATTGTTGACATTGTATATTTTTTTTAAGCGGTAGAAAAGGAACAGAAATTTTCTGGTTTCACCCTTTTTCTTGTAAAATGTAATAATGCAAAAAGATAATTTATCTAAGATCAAGATATACTGTTTTGAGTACCGCACTAAAACTATACTCTTGGCTATCAAAACTACTCTGTTTACTTGTCACAGAATCTGGGTTTGAAAATAGGATTGTTTTACTAGATTGTGCTCCAGAATATTTTAGAAAAATGAGGTAAAACATCAAACTGGAATTGAAATCAACTGCATATCAAAGGCAAAAAGCAACTTGCAAGATTCTTTCATTTTTACCATAATACTACTTTTCAGCAATTAATACGAAAAAATCTGAGTCTGGGAAATCGATATGTTTAGTTGCAGAGGATGATCCTATAATGGCATAACCCTTTTAAGTCTTTCCCCCTCCTTTGGCAAGTGTAATAACTAAAAACTTGCTGGGAACATCAAGCATTTGACAGAATATGTCACAACTAGATCTCCTATCCGTATAGAAAATCCATTTTACTGCAGATTAGGAGGCAGTGTGCTCACTAAAACCGAGGTTATGTTTTTTTCTGTCCTGTTACTGAGCAGGTGTATGACATAGCATTTAGCCGTGCCGGTGGTGGCAGAGATATGTTCGCTTCAGTTGGTGCAGATGGCTCGGTGAGGATGTTCGACCTCCGTCATCTGGAACACAGCACCATAATTTACGAGGACCCACAGCACCATCCATTGCTGCGTCTCTGCTGGAATAAGCAGGATCCCAACTACCTTGCTACAATGGCCATGGATGGCATGGAGGTAAGGCGGCAGCTCATCTTCGGTGCTAGTGGTTGTGATTTTTGGGGAGATGGCTTGGAAGTAATTAGCTCTTTAAAGAGGTAAGGGTGCAGTGTCAATACCTGAACTGAAGTATGGTTAAGGACCAATTCTTAGTGCCCTAATTTCCTTAGGAATTAAAGAAGTAACTTTGGCATTATAAACTTGAAGATCTCTACAGCTTGTATGTGTTTCATCTGGCTTTTAAGAGGGGTCTGTGAGCCAGTCAGGCAATAGTTTTCACATAAAATCTTAACTGCAAGTGGTTTAGTCACCTTATTTTTTCTTGATTCAGCACACAAGCAGTGTATTTTAGTTTGTCACCTGTGCCGCTTTAGGGAAGCATAATTTGTTTGCCTTTGTTGCACAACTCGCAAGCCCTCCCTGTGAGGTCTGACTCCTTTTGAGACACCCTGACCAGCAAGAAGCTATTCTTTCCGAAGAGTGTTTGCTTGCCAAGTGCAACCTTTAGGAAAAGGCTGCATTTATAGCCGTGGCTCAAAATATTTTGTTTTCTGAAAAACAAATGAAAATGTAAGTTGTTAATTCTGTTGGGTTTTGTTTCTGAAGGTTGTGATTCTAGATGTCAGAGTTCCCTGCACTCCTGTTGCCAGGTTAAATAACCACAGAGCGTGTGTAAACGGAATTGCTTGGGCACCTCATTCTTCCTGCCACATTTGTACAGCAGGTAAGTGTGATCTGTCACTATCCAGCTGTGTTGGTGAATCTCTGGCAAATTTTCACTGCATTTGCAAAATCCTCTCTGTCCAAAAGCTTATGCAGTTCTCTGCCTGCCTTTTGCTAAAGAATACCTGCTGTTTAGAAGTCCTTTATTACTGACTTTCCTAGAATTTTTCTGGAAATAGACACCTACTGGAGCTTATTGTGTGGAAGTCCAGTGCTCAAGCTGTGCATCTGCTTTGGCTAAGCTATATTATTTTAATGCTCCTTCATTGCAAGTCTAGTTCGTAAATGTTTTCAATTGATATGAGTTCCACTGATCATTTGTTTTTCATTTCTGTCCTGGTGTCCTGTTTGAGGTGATGTGTAATGATCCAAGCTTATCTTTTTTGGGATCACAGTTGTATCATCGTATTGCTGGCTTGAATACTGCCATACTGAATACTTGGGACTGCGACACCATTTCCTAAATAGCTTTTTGGACTTTATGCCTGTTAGCTTGTATGGAGATCTCAATATACCTTGATTCTACTTAGGATTTTCTCTTCCATTTGCAGCGGATGACCATCAGGCTCTCATCTGGGATATCCAGCAAATGCCTCGTGCCATTGAGGACCCTATCTTGGCCTATACAGCAGAGGGAGAAATCAACAATGTACAGTGGGCATCAACTCAGCCAGACTGGATAGCTATCTGCTACAACAACTGCCTGGAGATTTTGAGGGTGTAACGTGACTGCTTCATGCCACCTTGAGGCAGGGCTGTATAATTTCCCTTTCCCTCTAAAGTAAGAACAAGACAAGTCAAGTGGCCAGTATCTGTTGTTGCTTTGCATCTACTGTTACAAGGAACTGTTACAAGCATCTATGGCAGGTGTCTCCTGTCTCTCCAAGACTCTAACATGCAGAGACGTGCTGAGCCTCTTGGACCTTCTGGGTTCTGGTTTTCTTCTTTTTTTTTTTTTTTCCTTCCCTCCCCCCTCTCCCTCCCTCAGTTAAAATTCTGTATATTTGTTTGTTGACTGTATTAATAAGCTTGCAGGCTTTTAAGTTGCTGCATATGTCCACGTGTTTGTCAGCCAGCTGAGGCAGCACATCCAACTAGTTTAATAGATGCAAGCGCAAAACAAGGTGGGGAAAAAAAAGACATTGATGTCAACAGCCACCTTGGCAGGAATCTTTATCATTCCTGTTGTTGCTGCGTCTAAACTGTTTAAACATTTGTATGTTTTTTATATATTGGGCTAACTTTCTATTGAGTAAGGTTTTTCTCCCTAATTCTTACCTTTGATATGTGACCCACTTCCATTTGTCCAAAACAGGATCTGTTCATTGACACAAATCACGGTGACACTGCGGGCTCCCTGGCAGTAAAGGCCTGCCAGAACTAACTGTTGCCTTGGCTCTCTATACCTGGTTACCTGGGCAGAATTTCCTGGTGCTGTGAAGTACAAGTACTTGTTGCACAATTTCTTTACACTTTTCTGATGCTAGAGGCAGTTGTTACTATGGTAGGCCTTATTTTTAAATTATAACTGAATTTGTGTGTATCCTGCAGTTGTGTTAGCTAACAGAACAGTAATAGGTTTGAGAAAGAAGATACGTGCATGACTTAAGCTCCCAGGAGGTAAACAACTCCTGAAAAAATGTGATTTGTAATGACTCGGGATTTACACTCCCAATCAAATGACTTCCCCTTGGAAGACTTACTGTCTAAACCAAAATAAAATGGTTTCACACCTTGTAGGTTGCTTGATGGGCAGATAATACGAGCAAGGTTTTTGTGGTTAGCCTGTACCTTGGAGCTTCTTTGCGTTTGGCCTGTGTTCCTGGGAATTCTTGAAAGGAGTGACAAGCAATCTTTTTTCCGAAGTGTATTTGCTTTGTACTGTCGAGGCGAGGCTTATTGAATGAGCGAGATGAGTTGGAAAAGCTGGTCCGCTACTCAAATGAAAGCTGTTTCTTTGAAAGAAACGATTCCCTAATGTAATGCACGGCAGCGGGTTTAAAAGGAAAGAAACGGTGCCTTGGAGGCTAAGGTTTGGCGTATCTTTTGAGGACGCGCCCGAGGGCTTCTGTTTCTGTTTTGAATAGTGGATTGCTCTACAGTAATACTTTTCAATCAAAGCTGAGTGGATTAGGCAAGATAAAAATCTTTGTTGATAACACAGGTACTCGGATGACTGCTCTGCAGTACTCTCCCAATGAAGACATGACAACCATAGCTGGTCTGCAAAGGGTCTAGCAGCCGAGTTTTGATGGAAGTGTCAGAAACTATCAAAATTGTCTTTCCACCTAATCGAGTATTCACCTGCAACTAGGGGCAGCATTATAAATAGTAGGATGCTGGCAAACTTGACTCTTGTCAGTTTAGGCAGGAAAGGCAAGCTGGGAAAAGCAATTGCTGTGAAATAGTGAAGCTGACGCTGAAAGCCCTGTCAAATACAGAACAGAATTTGAGGAGTTTTGTCATTCTGGACGTACAGAAATATTCTTCTACAGGCTGCTTCTCAGAAAAGCACTGCCTTGTGAATTTGATAGGAATTCATTAGGGACAGCTTTATTCTATCACCCTTTTTATTATCAGAGAACCAAGAGACTCTTAACACGGTTCAAGCTTGTGTTTTGTCAATGGCATTCGGTGTTCACTTGTGGGATTTCTGCCAGAAAGCTTGATTTGACTTGAAGGTCAGTTTTTCTTATTAGCAGCAGTGCTGAGAGTAGTGTGTTCCACAGACAGGTCTGATCTAGATGTCAGAACAGTGTTAGCCAAACAATTAGGTTATCACTTTTCACAATAGCACTTCAGCTTAAACTGGAAAATACTTCTGCAAAAGGAAGTGGAAAGTAGGATTTTCTTAGCAAAAGCATGTAATGGTGTTCACAGCTTTAGATACTCATATCAAGATATGTACACAGGCTTATCGTGTACTGGTTAATTACAAATGGTAGGCATAATATCTTGTACACTAAGAGAGAACTACCTGTAATACTAGTACTTTCAGTAGTCCTCTTTATGCTTCAAAGTCTCATTTCTTTATATCTAGCCCGAGTAAAAGATAAATACATCTGTTGCTTAGCTTAAAAATGCATCTTTTGCAACTGTGGAACTGTGCTTTAAAAAAGGCATAATTTAGTTGAAAGTGAAGTCACTAAAAACTCCATAGGCTACATTAAAAGGCAAATGTGTTTATTCCTAGAGGAAGACAATCTGTTAATCTGAGATGATGAGAAGAGAGCGTGTATAAAAGGGGCTAATAGTCTGAATAGCCAGGTAGCTTTTGCTACTTTTAGAAAATGTTATGAACCTGATGAGGATCCCAGTGTCAGACCTTCCACCATAAAACTGCTTTAAGTTCATTTGTGGAATTGGGTGCTCATTCCAGACTCATCAAGGCAAGTGAAGAAATCATGTAGGCTCCAGTGGGTTCTAAATAAAGCCCATATCCTGTTTGTTTAGCCAGTTGGGCTACCTTCTAGGTCTATAACATATTGTTTTGGGTATAATCCATTGTCATTCTTCATATGAAATTACGTTTGAAATCACCAGAGGCTGTTTTGGAACAGGGAAATGCTACTTAAAATAGCTTCTTTTCAAAGAAGCCACTTGAAAGGTTAATGGCTGAGAAGACATTATAATCCTCATGGGTGAGATGTTCTGTAGTGCAAATGGCACTTCCATATAGAGAAGGAAGTAAGAGACTTTGGTGCCCTTGTGCCAGCACCTGCTGACACGGTGGTAAGGCCCTGTCTACCTGCTGGTTCAAGTTTACTCCCAAGATAAAATAAAACTCTCAGAATTGTCACTGTAGCCTGTGAATCAGGAGATACAGTTTATCATATTTCACCCCCTTAACATTCAGTTATCTTGGGTGTAAAGCCCTCGGAAGCATTGTTTTTTCCAAAGTTTATGAAAAGAAACACTTTGATATTTGATCTCGATGGTTTTTGTACTTACTGCACAAGCAGAGGATGCAGAGCAACTGCTTTCAAATGCCTTGGATCCCTTGAGTATAAAGTAAAATTAAGGGAAAAGTCTGAGCATCGGTGAGGTTGGCAAAGCAGAAAATCATGTGCTATTGTTGGTACAGGCAAGACTGATTCTGGGGCAGAAATATTTTTTCTCTGACTTCAGTAGTTCTATATCATTTCTCCAGTTGATTAATTCAAAACACAAAGCTATTGTTTGGTTGTTACGTTCTGTTTAAACCAAGCTTTCCGTGGACTCCTACTATTATGTGGACAACCTGTTGGTAGTATAATGGCTCCGAACCAGGAGATCTTGATCACGTGAGACTCATTAGTGAGGTGAAAAACCTACAGAAAACAAGTTCGATGTCGAATTAGTGTGTAGTACGCCAACTCTGTTAATTGTCTAAATGGAATGGGCTATGGTAGGTCGCATCTGTGGGAATTGTACTTCTGTGTGCAGGGATTTAAAAGGCAAGGATTTGAGTGCTTTGACAATCTATTTAGAAAGAAAACACAGGCCTTTCAAAGAGTGATATGAAAGGAGACTGATAATACAGGTTGTTCCTTACGGAACCTTGAAATGTACTTACCGGGGGAGGCATTGCCTCTCATAAGTCAAAGTTAATGATCCTTTCAAAACTTAGCTGTAATTACTCTCCTGAATGTTCTGGATAATAGTAAAAAGATCTATTTTTGCCTGGTGTTGCAATGAGAAAGCTGCATCAGTCTCAACTGTAGATCACTGCCTGCCAGAGACTAGGTGAGGGGAGGAGTCTGATATATTAGAATTCACAGATGCTCTTGTGCTTGTTTTAAATGTAAATGAAGAAAGCTGAGTGTGTCTGTTTTGTTCTCTTGCAGATGGCACTTTAACAAGTATATTTTTGGTAAGATTAGCGGGAGAGTCATCTTTTCCTCAGCCCTTTTATGGTAGGCGTTTGTCTGTGTTTTGTATAAAATGTTAAATACAACAGTCACTGAAATCCTAAACTGGCTATGGTTGTCAGTATCTCGTGCACCCTCATCTGTTTCTACTGAACACCAAAAACGCGAGCACTTGACAATACTGTTAATTTTAAACTGAAACTCTGTTTTCTGAGACTGACACAGTCTTGCAAGGCCAACGCGAGTAATGTAGTGCTACTTGTCACCCAGAGAGTCCCTTTTGCTTTGCTTAGGAGCTTGACAGTGTTTGGGAATCCTCTTTTCTACCCTCTGAACATGACGGCAGTAGAGGCGAGTTGGCTGTGTAAAGATGCAGCTGGATTCTTTGGATAACTTATTTTTGTGATAGAAAAAAATGCAGCTGCTATCTATAAACTCACACAACCTAAAATTCTTGACCTTGTCAGTTCCTTATGTTAGTGGTGTTTTAACTCTTTCAGGACATACTGAAAGGATGAACAGCAGCAAGGGTAAGCTCTCGGCTCAATAGATTGCACAGTTACAGTTCCATCAAAGTACTGAAGGGTTTAGTCTTCCCACTGCTGATTAGCAGAATGGTCCTACCACCTCCAGGCTACGCTGTCGGTTAACACAAGTTCTCCCTGATACCTGTTTTCTGCTTTTTACTCAGACCAGTATTCCAGAGCAGGCCTGTATTTGTTGTACAGCGGACATTAAAAGGAGGTGTACAAAATCAGTCCTGGAATGAACAAGGTACTGTCAACTGTGTCCCTGTTTCTCTCAATCTTTGCAGAGAATCCAGGGAATTAATTGTATGTGGCACTTAAGAGCACTTTCTCATGCTTACTTAGGGATGCAGCTGTATTTCCCCCTGCTTACCCAAGACGAGTGAGAAACATCTCATTCTCAAGGATACTGAAAGGCGTATAGCATGCCCCTGACTCCTCTTTTTAGGAAGAGATCTCCAGAACTTCCCATCAGCACCTTTCACCAGCACTAAAAACCAGTAATTAAAAATGCAACTAAATACCAGTCACTGAATGCTGGTGTAGCGATTCGTGGCAGGCTCCGGAGGCAAAGGCACTTTTGAGACTTGCTTGCTGCTGCCTGATTTCAGATGGTAACTTTGTCTGCCAGGTGTCTCGGTGGCCTTTTGTGCAGCCTCTGCTGATCAGCATCAAGCTAGAATTTCCATAATCAAAAAAAAAAATCTGTGTGGCTTCCGTCAAGTTTATTTCTTTTCAGAAAAATCGAACAAAATGAAGAAATAAGCTATTTCCTGAAAAAAAATACTGTGTCCATGAGTAGCTGTAAGCCCGTGCTCCAGCTGTCATCCCTTGGAGTGTGCTTTCCTGGTTCCAAGACGTGCAACTCTCAAGTCTCCTTTGTTAGAGCTGAGGATGGGTCTGTCGAACCTGAACAAAGGCAGAAATGCAAGAACCAGTGAATGAGAGAGTCCTAGTACAGCTGAGAAGCGATGTGTTGCTTTTTTTTGACAACCTGGTAAATATGAATTATGAAATCTATTTAAAAGGAACCTTTTTTTTAATTAAACTTGGGTTGCTAGCAGTGTAAAATGTAATTTAAAATCTGTTGCGCCGAAGCATTTTTGTTAGTAGTCAAGTAGGAGATGTTTACTTTTTATGTGTGTTTTCCCTTCTGCTCTTCCCATTCACAGTCCCGTTGTGGTAATTTCCTGAAGGTGTAATCTTTGTAGCATGATTGTACAAACATCCATATGAGATTCCTGACTTCTTGTTCTCACTGAAATATGTTAAAGCAATAGTAGTTTTACTTCGGTCCTTTTCTCCACCTTCCGTATTGAGATTTGCAACTTCACTACTACCCTGTCCTAGAGGAATCCTAGTATCCTGCTATTCAACAGACATATGTTGTTGACATGGATAACTGCAGTGTACCTATATTCCCTTATTTTTATGGAGAAAATACAAAAGGTTTTGTTACAATGGATTTTAACACCTGAGTCATGGAACCGTATTGTTGAAACTCTGTAAATTTTAAGGCAATTTTCTGAAATCGCTTGAAAGTGGAATGTTGCATCCTTTTATGCTATTTCCTGCTTCCTATGTAGTTTTATTCAGATTTTTTAACCTTCTTTCTAAGTTTCAGCCTCCTGTGTATTAGGTACAGTATTTTCTGCCTTTCATACTTTGTAATAAAAATGGAACATTTGTAGATTGACTGCAGTTCACTGTGTGGTGAGTTAAAACCAGGTACTCGTGGCGGTGAGCAGGAACTACTTCAAACAGGCTTCACGTATCCTGTGTGAAGTTTATTGTTGTAAAAGGGAGGGCAATTGCTTTATCTTGTTTCTATAAAACCGATGAAGTGCATTTATCTCTCACCCTTCTCATACCCAAACTAATGTGGTAATTCTAGCAACTCTGAAGTTGCAAGTTAGTCTGAAGAATTATATTATCAGGAACCTACTCACAACAGAACTTAATATTTCAAGTGCACCCATAATTTACTTTATTAAAACAAACCTTCTGCGTGCTCCCTGCGTACTAGTGTTAGTGCTTGTTTTCCATCTTTGCATCGTGCTTGTTCCCTATGAAACAAAATGGTAATTATCTGCCTGCATGTTTTTGGGTTTTAACATGAGGGGAAGAGGGATTTATTTTTTTTTAATTCAAATAATTGGTCTCTAAGGCTTTTTGAATACCGGCAAATTGAAGACAAAGCAATTAGGCAGTTATTTAGCTTCTAAGTCTCTCCTGTGTATGGCTGACCTCTGTTAAAGGCTGTTTTCTTTACAGGCTCAGTCACTGCTTGTTGTTGCTGGAACTGAAGCCTAGAGGGGAATAGGGTGGCAGAACTTGGAAATTTGTTTTTACCTTAGACCTTGGTGAGCAGGACAGATGATTTCAGTATTTAGATTAACTCTAGTTCAACTAAACTGTTGTCTGACAACATTGAATTCCTCCCTAATTCTTTGTGTACTGGCTCTGAAATAAAAGCTTATTAAGCTTCATGACCACAGTGGAAAGAGTTGCCTGTAAAGATGCTGCAAGGTTTTTAAGCTATATATGGACTTTGTTCTAGCAATCCGTATTTGGAAAAGATGCTTTCCTCCTAAGAATTGTTTGTCTTTTACCCTAGAAATGTATTTACATCCTAGATATTTATTTTTTTTTTCCCCCTTGGATCTCTGCTTCAGAATTCTCCAAAGAAACTTGCTCCATTTCCACTCTGGTGGAAGAAAGCAACTTCTGCAAATTGGAGCTGCTAGTTCAAAAAGTCAGGAACTGGTAGATGGTAGGGGAAACGGATTGCCTGTCAGCGTGGCAAAACAAGTGCCGTGAAGTCCTGTAGAGGAATATGGGTAGAAAAAGAGACAAGGAGAGGTTCTCTGCCTTTTGTAAATATTAAGGAACAGCTGCCATCTGGCAGGGCTGACTTGTTTGCTCTGTGACCCTGGGAAAGTCACTTCTTCTCTGATACCAGTTGTAAGCAAAAAGCACATAATGAATCACTGATTGGTAAGTGGCTTGAAAATACTTGAAAATGAAAGAAATCCTGCGCGGTAACAGAACGTACTACCCATAGGTGTAGAGAAAAAGTGATCTCTGGGATGACTCGAAGCCCTGACACGTTAACAAGCATTTCATGTTGTGCTTTTTCATTAGCACTGCTCTATAAACAGTCCAGACTGACAGCTCAGAAACAAGTAATGATCTAAAAGCATGTAAGATTTTTTAACATCCATCCTCCTCTTCCTTCTCTTTAGTTTTGCCCGCTCCACAAGCGGAATGGCTCCTGTTTTTTCAGCAGACAGCTTCAGAGCCCCCTCTACTGGAGTGCTGTCAGCAGTGGGACAGGCATGGGCTGAGCCGCAGAAGAGGGCAGGTACAGCAGGGGCTGGGAAAAGTGCTCCAGGCAGGTTTTTGAGGAGTTTCGCACGGTTGATGTATTCTGCTGGAACTGAGGGGAGATTTGGCCAGTATATATTCTGCCACGCTCTCCCAAAGTTGGATAATGATGGTTTCTTTTCAAAGCTGAGAACGCGACAAGAAAGCGTTAGCAGAATCAGAACTGCCTGGAATCGGTGAGATTACTCCGCTCTCAGATCTGCAGAAAAGAGTGCAGAACGCTTTCATGTATCCTTTGAAGGTTTAGTGGGTTTCTTCTCCTCCGCCCCTTCAATTTTTATTTCTTCTCACTGCTCCTGTTCAGGGTCTCTGGCTGTGGAGTCTGAGATGTAGAATAAGGAAGTTTTGGCATGGGACTGGGCTCAGCCCAGAGGCTGCTCGGCTCCCCAGGAAGGATGTGTCTACCTAAACAAGAAAGGAAACAGGAAGGAAAGAAGAAATAGTACATCTGATAGCGAGGAGAAGAGGCTCTCCGAGTCAGACAGGTATGCTTCAGAAAATGGGAATACTACCAAAACAGAAAATAAGATGATGGCATAGTGATTACAAGACTAGAAAAGATGCCAGGAGTTAAATCCCAAAGGTCTACTCCAGACTTCCTGTGTAACTTTTAACAAGTCACTGGCTCTCTGTGTAATGCCCTTTAATCCCTAAAATAGGGATTACGTTTCCTTTTCTTACTTAATGCTGCGTGACAACATTAAACGATTAGGCCTCTATAAAGTTCTTTAAAACAAATGGGCTAGCTATAAATATAGTGGCTCCAGGAGAGCCTCAGTGAATATCTTTACGGTGATTTTACATTAAATGCTCTCAAACAATTTGAATAGCTGTAAGTTGAAGAATTAAGTATGTTTTGTAGTGGTTGTTTACAGGAGTGAAGCTTTGCTTCTGGAAAGCTTTGAAAGGATGTGGGCAATTTGGGTGAAAAACCACAGAATATTGGTTTGTACCATAGTGTTATTGGTAAAACAAATAACCTGATTCTTATGCACAAAACTATTATAGCATTAAGTACACAGTAAAGGTGAAAAAAGGAATTTTTTTTTTTTTTTACTCAAGTTATACACCTTATATGGGCACCCATTTTGGTAGAAACTTCGATTCCAGTTCAGGAAGGGTATAACCACCTTGTCGTGGGAGGGGGAGGAAGGCGAGGCGGGTCTACAGTGGTCCAGAAAAAGGCCTAATGGCATTTGCGTATTGGTGGTGTTGTGATAGTGTCTGTAAAGTGAGAATAGAACCACAGATGGAGAGATAAAAATTGCTGGGTTAGACATTAGGCTTGATAAGTGGGTGAAGCGATGAACTGTTTGTTGAGGACAAAAATTCTAATTTCAATTTGACAAAGGAGGGAGGAAAAACCTTCAGTGAAATCCAGACATTCCGGGCAGTTGGAGATAGAAAGAGCGCGTTTTACCGGGGTGGCTGTCTCCTACCATCTGCTGGCAGCTCCTGGCTCGCTGTCACAAGCTGCAGCTAGGTAGTCTACTATCTTTTGGACTTAAGCAAACCCAGTTTCTACACGAAGGACGTGCAGTTGGTTTCATTTAATAGGACTTCGACTGAGAATTTTATGTGCAAACATATAAGAACTGGAAGAGAGATGAAAATACCAAATGGTAAGGTGATGATGGAGCGTTTTGACATCAGGGCTGATGCAGTAGGGAATTAATACTGAATTTCTCCAGTTTTGGTCCCAAGAGTAATCTCGCTAAAGCCTTTTAATAATGACCTTGGCACAAAAAGCGAGCGTGATAATTAAATTTGGCGATGAACAAAAGTGGGAGGCTTCAATAACACGAGGGAACTAGAGTATCTTAGAGAATTGATGACTTTGAAGAGTGAGAAATAGAGAGGAAATGAAATGAAGCAGCAGAAAGTGCAAGGCTGTGAATTTAGGGGTGAAGAGAAACTTGTGAAGGATGCTAAGAGCTTTTTTATTTCTTGGAAATTACTGAGGAAAGGAAGCTGGGATTTAGTAGTTGATAAAGGATAGTGATGAGCCACCATGAAGCTGTGAAAAAGCATGTAGAAAAGTTGGTGCAAGAACAATAGTGATACTGTCAAATGAGAGGAATTCAAATTGCCAAAAAAGGCTACCAGGAAGATACCACAAATACAAAGCTTGTATTATGAAGAGAGAGTGGCTTACTTGTCTATTACAGTGTAGCTTGAAAGGAGATATGATTATCTTCTTGATATATTTAGAGAGAAAATACAAGGGAAGAGGAAAGGATTATTAAAGTAAAAGGATAATCTTGACATAAAACCAAATAGCTGTAGGCTGGACATAAGAATGGGATTGAATAGAGAGGAAAGCTAGAAACCCTTTTCTAGCATCAGAGCAATAAGACAGGAGGGACTGAAAAAGGGAAGCCTGAACACAAACAGCATCAGTCCGGTTTTAAAATGGGAACTTCAAGGTGGAATCTCTGAAGTCATCTAGTCCAACCTCCTGCTCAAAGCAGGCCGGCTTCAAAGTTAGATTATTGGCTGTCTCCACAGCTTCTTGCTCTAGAGAAGCCGGATCTGTTGATCTAAGCATTCCTTTGCAGATTTGCCTGTCTACCTACTATGACATCTTTTTATTATCCCATCTAGACAGTTAAAAAAAATAACTAGTGATATCACAGCTATTGTTGTCATGCTTTGGCTGAGTTCTCAATTCCTCCTGCTGTGTGGGTTCTAGATTCCTGCACTTGCCCACCCTTTGGACAAATGTCCCTCTCCAATCTAGTTTTCTTCTTCGTGTGGCTCATCCAGTTGCTGTAACCTCTTTGACATTGCTGCTGTGTTGCTTGTGAGCAAAACCACTTAAAGAAATAGTAAGCTTGCTGCGAGACGTTTGCCGGATTGAAAAGCAGCTGCTAAAGCCATCTGCTCGAGGTGGGTTTCCCAGCAGCAGGGTGGCCGGTGCTGCCCCAGGGAAGAAGGGCTGTACTTCTTTTTAAAAACACAAAACCCCTCTGCTGTCCCTTTTGCGGAAAAGATACTGTGAAAAAATAAAAATAAAAATCATCCTGCAGGTGGAATGGAAGTGGTAGCTGGGAAAGAGCAGCTGAAGCCTGGATGTCACTTCAACAGGTGTGATTTGATTTAAACACAGTTTATGAACTTTGAGTAGAATTCCTGGATTAGACTGAGCAATCAGAGTAGTCCTCCTTTGCCCCAAAATCTATGGAAATGTGGTGTTGTGGTATGTCTGGTTTGTTTTGGGGCTTTTCTCCCCTCGGAGTTGTTTGTATTTCGTGTGAGCCGTGAGCTTTTTAGCAAGAATGTGTTCTGCTTATGGTCTGCTTGTTCCAGTTGGCGTGACAAATCAAACGCCAAAGCTGAGAAAAAATTGTCATCAAGCACCTTATCCCAGAATCACAGAAAGTTAAGGGTTGGAAGGGGCCTCTAGAGATCATCTGGTCCAACCCCCCTGCCAGAGCAGGTCCACCTACAGCAGGTGGCACAGGATGGTATCCAGCTGGGTTGGGAATGTCTCCAGAGTGGGAGACTCCACCACCTCTCTGGGCAGCCTGTGCCAGGGCTCTTGCCACCCTCAAAGGAAAGAAGTTCCTCCTCATGTTCAGATGGAACTTCCTGTAGTTGATTTTATACTCATTGCCCCGTGTTCTGTCACTGGGTACCACTGAAAAAAGCCTGGCCCCCTCCTCCCGGCCCCCTCCTTTTAAGTATTTGTAGACATTGACGAGATCCCCACCAGCCTAAGAAGACCCAACTCCCTTGGCCTTTCCTCATAAGAAAGATGTTCCAGCCCCGAAATCATCTCCGTGGCCCTTTTCTGTCCCCTCTCCAGCAGTTCCCTGTCCTTCTTAAACTGGGGAGCCCAGAACTGGACACAGGACTTGAGTTGTGGCCTCAGCAGGGCAGAGCAGAGGGGCAGAATGACCTCCCTCCACCTGCTGGCCACGCTCCTCTTGATGTACCCATTGGTCTTCTTGGCCACCAGGGCACATTGCTGGCTCCTGGGCATCCTGTTGGCCACCGGGACTCCCAGGTCCCTCTCTGCAGAGCTGCTTTCCAGCAGGTCACCCCCAACCTGTCCTGGTGCAGGGGGTTATTCCTCCCCAGGGGCAGGACCCTGCACTTGCCTTTGCTGAACTTCATTAGGTTTTTCCCTGCCCAACTCTCCAGCCTACGGTGAAACTTACATCGAGTGCGTGAATGTAGCAGCTCAGCGGTTCCACTTCCAACAACAAAAACACTTTCTCACTAAGATAAACTCCAAACCGAGAGGGGAGGAAGTGCTGAGCTTTACATACTGTAAAGTTCCCTCCTGCAGGTTGGATCCAGAACTTGACTCTCACGTTGAGTAGCTTTAACCGATCCCGCGTGCGATCGCCGTGCTTGGGAACATCGTGCTCGTGGAGAAAATGAAATGGCGGGTGTGAAGGCTTAAAAAGCAGAAGAGCTGTTTATTCTGTGACTTTGACATTTGTCGCTTATTGCGGGGGACCCGTGATGGCCTGGGGACATGGTCAGGGTATGGTGGTAACGGGATCTTGTATTAGAGCAGCTGCTGGGCGGTAGCAGCGCTTGCACAGCTGGCCTGGGTGCTGCACTCAGTGTTTGGCTCACACTTTTCATTTGAAACCAGGAGAGTCCCGCTTTCAGCGTCTTTTGGGCTTTTGAACTCCTGAGCTGGCTTTGGTCGGGGTTGGTTTTTTCCCCCTCTCTTAGAAACGTGCTTTTAAAGCAACAATTAAACTCATTACTGAGCTCTGCTGATGAGGAGAGCAAGCCAGCAGGGTCAGCGCGCCTGGGCTGCGTTCCCTCCTCCGGGACGCTTTGATACTCACCCGAAACAGTGGCTAAAGGCAGACCTGGATGCGGAGTCCGGGAGAGGCGGTGCTGGGGGCAGATCCGGTGGGGTGAGGATGAGGATGGGGCGACCCTCCCGGCGTCCCGCAGGAGGGGGCCGGCTTTGTGCCGCACCCGGCGGGCTCTAGGACCCAGCCGCACGCCCCGGCTCTAGAACCCGGCCGATGGGGCGGGGCCGCGGAGGCGCCCGTCACCCTGATTGGCAGCCCCGCCTGGGGGCGGGGTTTGGGTTGTCCCCGCCCAGCGGCGGGGAGGAGGCGGGGCTAACCCTCCAGCGGAACGGGCCCCCGTGATTGGCAGCCGGCGCGGCGGCGGGCGGGGCGGGCGGGGCGGCCGTCCTCACGCCCATTGGCGAGCGGCGCCGTCGGGTGGGTGGCTCGGCGGCGCCCATTGGCGGGCGGCGGCGGGTCGGCCCCTGTGATTGGCAGGCGGC
>VZSF01006089.1:124216-187190 GCA_013398295.1 Chionis minor | reverse complement strand
GGGGGGGAACTCGGTGTGCGGCCTCCGGGCGGGGAAGGGAGGGGGGGTGACCCCGGCCGGTAGCTGGGCCATCGGCGGCGCGGAACCCGCTTGGGCAAACGCTGAGGTTTTACGGGGTTTCTGTTAAATCCTGAAACCGACGTTTCGTGCTGGAAGGCGCGGGGAGCGCCGGGAGCGCCGCCGGGCCCGGGCGCAGGCGGGCGGGCACCCACCCGCCCGCGGGTTTTTGACTAAAATTGGCCAGAGGGAGGGAGCGAGGGCCGGTGGGTCGGGCTTGGGGCTTGAGGGGGGGTTTGGTGCCTGCAGAAAGCAGGTCGCTTGTTTTCGAGACGGGGATTTATGTGCTTAAACTTCATCGGGGTAGTTTTGCCCGTGGCGTTCATTGCAGCTGCGGAGTCCTATCAAAATGGCTTTTTTCCTCTATGAAACTTTCATTGAATTCTGATTTGTCGTACTCAACCCAGACAATAACGCATCAAAGCGAGCAAAG
Source organism: Chionis minor (assembly GCA_013398295.1). NCBI lineage: Eukaryota > Metazoa > Chordata > Aves > Charadriiformes > Chionidae > Chionis > Chionis minor. The sequence goes on along the minus strand of VZSF01006089.1, from coordinate 186,700 downwards.
GAGCTGGAGAAAACTCTTTTTTCAAGAGTAAAACGTTGCTATCAGAAGTTGCAGCAACTGAATTTGAATGATTAGTTCCTTTGGACCGTACGGCCTGCATAAAGAACTGCCTATGGAAGGGGGTTTGGTGTTACCTAGTTCCCCTTTCAGTTTAAAAGGGGGGGGGTGTCTCTGTACTAGAATTAAAAATTTAATTGCCTTAAACCAGAGCGTGCTCGTATTTGCATATTGGCAAGGGAATTACTACTGCTGTCGAAACTGCGGAGTTGCGTGGCTCTGTGGGCTACCACTTCTGTGTTTCTTCCCTGCAACTAAGTGTAGTTTTCAAAGACTGTCCTTCATTATTTAGTTTGTGTGCATAATTAGTTCTTATATTTACATTTTAAATTCATAAAAAAGTGCAAGAGTTGCTCAAAAGTAAAGCGACTTCATTTCCTTTGTACTTTGATTTTGTAAATGCGACAAATGTAGCAGATCCGTCAGTAGACTTCTCTTTTACAAAAAGAAGCATAATATTATTTGATCTGTATCTTCTCTAAAGGAACCAGCCAGATGGTACATAAGCTTAAAAAAGTTGAGCGGGCAGAAGTTGGGTTTCCACGGAAGTGTTTTCTGAGGGCAATGGGATGCATGTTTGTAAAAGTAGGAGCGCAGAACGCAAAACCTGTCATTCCATGCACCGCTCCGTTATATAGCCTTGTGTGCTCGTCGTTGTATCATGGTGCAGCTTCAAGCAGGTCACTCCTGATAGGAAAGCCCTAAATTCGTTAGGCAGTTGGGATCAAATAGTCTAAATAATACCGGATAACAGGCTATGTCATGCTCTGCTTTTCTTCCATCGTGCTTTTCGTGAACTGGTGTGGAAGCTCCATGGGGTGGTTCACGGTAAGAACTTGGCGTCACATTTTGTCATTGCTCCTTTCATGCAGCTGAAGCTCACTGATTCTCTGGCCCTTACAGAAGGGGCTGTCACTGAGGTTTATTTCCCTACAGACAGCTCCTCAGCAGCGTTTAAAATACGGATACCTGCTTCTGATAAGGAGAAATATGTATATATATACGGGAGGCAGAGGGGAGAGCGGTGTTCGGGCTGGATGGTGTGTGGCAGGCCCCGGCGAAGTGCTTGCTGCAGGCCCAGCTGCAGTCGAGTCTTTCCCTTTCCCTCGATCTGCTCTTTTTTTTCCTGCCTGTGTCACTTCCTTCCCCTGGCTCGCACGCGCACCCATGGCTGAGCTCGGAGCGCCCAGCTCGAGCGGCAGTGACGCCCCCCGGCGCGCTCCGGGGGAGCGGAGCAGAGCGGGGCTCAGCCTGCAGGTTAGCACCAGCTAAAATCCCAACCTTTGGGGTTTTTCATCTGTGGGAGAGCAGAGGGACCCCAAATTTCCACCACGTAGGTTGGGTTAGTAGAGGAGCTCTGATTTCTCTTGTAAGCCTCCAAACCAGGTCACTTGTGATTGCCTGAAAACTGGGCACGACAGTGTTGTGTTACCACTGAGACTGTCCACAGCGAAGGACTTAAAATTGAACTTTTTCAAAATCTTTTTTCAGAGCTTTAACACAGATTCAGTTTGTCTTCCGAACTTGTGAAGTTTCCTCGTCGCTTCTGGATCTGCAAATTACTTGCACAAGCAATCAGCTTTGCTATTGTGCTGGTAGATAACAAACCCACGCTGATTTGTTCACTTTTTTTTGTTTTGGTTTTTTTTTTAAAGCGATGTGGCATCGTGTCTTTATTATCATGCTATATAAAATAGCATCCTGGTTTATAGGGGTTTACAGACTTCCTGTTTTTACCAATGTGCAGATGCTTTTACTCTGTTTGAACTTCATCTTTTTTTTTTTTTTTTTTCACAACTGTTTCCATTTCTGCCACGGCAAATACCCTGACTTGCCCAGACCTGTTTAATAAACCACCTATTAGCTGAAATAAATGCTTTATGTAGAGGAATAGCTTTCTCTGTGAGTAGCAGTTCCTTTTTATCGATGTTATAAAAATCCTTGAGTGTAGTTTTTAAAACATGAAAAGCATTTCCTGGACAACATCTTTCCCGCACAAAGCAGAACTGTGTTTCCCAGACCTACTGGAGACCTAGCAAAACAGGGTCTCGCAGCGCGCTTCAAAAATTGCCTACTTTTCATGTGTAATAACTTTTGCATTGTGTGATTCATGTGATGCTGCTGCACACACTTCTTTAAGGTTAATCTATGGAAATACTCTGTTTTGATGGCAATAAAGGAAGTATTCATGCTTCTCAGTGTGAAATCCATCGCAATGCTGTCCTAAATGGAAACATTTTTTTCCATACGCAACTTCGGATCAATATTTGGCATTCATTTTATGGTTTAAAATGATAAATACTCCTTCATTTCTTCTCTTGCCAACATAGGGATGAATTACAGAATGTACGTCTTGGTGCTAGGGAGCTGGTAGCTTAGTGTAAGACTATTAAAAAATGTTTCATAACGTAAGATTCAAATTCACCTGAAGTTGTTGTGGCAGCCTTTGATAGTACATTAAGCGTTTCTTTTTGCAGGGATACAGGTAAGAATTCAGCATCAGCACTTGTCTGGAGAGGAAACTGAGTTTACAGTGAGCGAGATAATGCACTGTGAGGTCTGTGACTGGGGTTTAGCCGCTTGCCAGATGCTGCCCTTAAGAGTTTAACATCTTAGTGTAGTGTAAATTCACTAATTGCCTTAATTAATAAATAAATTCACTACGTAGATGAGCTACATTCTTTATCAAGAGATAGATAATTGGTTAGATGTGTGTCTTCTCTGCCCACTTCCTCACACAAATGAGAGGCTACCAGCTGACTTTATACGCAGCCTGGGCTTTGGGATCAAACACCTGCAGCCGAGGATTGCATCATAACCATTGATCCTTATTTTCCAGTCCTGTGCCGTACTGTTTAGGTGCGAATTCTTATTCATAGACATATTCTTTGATTGACTTGATTTCTTGTCATGGGTGCTTCGTTATAAACTGCTTTCGTAGCTGTTTTGCTTCTTGCCCAAAGGAACTCTGCCAAGACAAGCTCTTCTTCATCCTCCTGGTATCTGGCCAAACCCAAACTGCACTGTAGTGGAAAACTTGTATCCCAGCTCTTCACGGCATGTGTTGGGTGGTAGGCGCTCCCAGGATATGCCACTCCAGGGATATGCCAGCCCATCATTTGTAATAGTTTGTTGTGCAAAGTTACAGTCTTTTTCTGCCAGGTAACTCAAAGGCTTTGCTTAATATCAAAGATGATGAAAGCATAAGAGTAAATTGGAGACACTCCAGTAAGGTAAAAGATTAAATAATCAAATGTAAAGTTGGAAATAATTTTTAAAAAAAAGTTTTGCTCTTAGTTACCTGGAACTTTACCTTTGTTCACCACTGTCTTTTCATGTTTTCCTCCCACAAAGGGTTACTTAGTGCTGAGATAGATCCTAGCAATTATTTCCTTTGGCTGATGTGCTTTTCAAAAAGCAACCTTTTGCTTTGGTTGCGTTACTTATACCCCTCGCTTCTTTTGCATGCAGTTGGAATTTCAAGGAGTACTCTCTCTTCTCCGCTACCACAATGTAGTTATTGTCTCATTTGGCTTGTCTTGGACAGCAGAGATTTGGTGGGTTTTGATTTGGGCTTTTTTCAAGTAACTTTATTTTCACTGCTCTGCTCTCCTCCTTTTGAAGAGTTTTACTCTAATTAACACCTTCTGCAAATGCTTTGGGAGATTTCTTTCTCTCCCCCTCTGTAGTCTGGCCTAGGCTTGATGCGTCTGTTTTTCTGGTAGTACCTACTGAAGTCCGTAGTGGAAGTAGCTCTGCTCCAGTGCTTAGTACTCTGGCAGCTCCAGCAGGCCTTCTGGGCAGAACTATTGGTTCTACCAAAGGTAATGTTAGTGTGAGGCTTTTTAGATGTCGCCCCCTTGCAAATTGGTGTCTTTCCCCCCTTCTTTTTGCTTCTAAATTTTGGTGGCATTCACTCCCTGCATGCTGTAGAAGCTGTATGTGTCCCACATCTGTCATCTTTACGCGTTGCGAAAATCTAGTTTGTTATTCAGACGTTGAGTAATTATGAACCCAGTCTTCTGCATAAAACATAAGCTTAGCTGAGAGGCACTCATGAGCAAATGCATAACATGACGTTGAAGAAACAAATAGTCCCAGCGAGTCCCCTTTACAGAGAAATACAGATGTGAGACAGTCTGTCATTTAATGTACAGCAGCTGTTCCCAGGACAGCACTTCCAAGTGCAAACCATCACCCATCCGAACGAGTGCCATGAGTCAAGAATGAGTGTGTAGCCATGCTGGATTTTTAAAAATCAAGTTTCGGTTATTTATAAATCAATTTCAAAAATTCTCATTTCTCTTCAGACACATCAAGGTGTCATGGTTGAGGACTTTGGGAAGACAGAAGGACTCCGGCACATTAAGCGCTGCGCACCTCATACACTCTCGTACAAGCAGGGATGTGATAACCTTGTGTACACATTTATCGGTTCACATCGCTTTCAAAAGTTCCAGTTGTCAAAAAAATAAAAGCAGCTTGACATCTGAAACCGGTGGTCAAGTCCAACCAGACTCTTCAGAAAGGGCAGATTCTTCTTCGGGGCATGTTCAGAGCTGATGTAATCACTGCTTCAAATTTCATGCCGAAGTTGTGCCTCAGTATCAGGAAGGGTTTAGCTGGACATCTTATTTGCAGAGGAAGCAACGCTTTGTCCCTAAAAACTCAAAGGAGTCTTGATGTGTGAAACAGCAGCCAGAAATCCGGGAGGCATGATGATCCCCGACCATCCGAGTGGCAGCATCTGATGCCTCTTTGTTGTGTTGATGGCGGTTGATGGCAAAGCAGTTCGTGCAGTCCCCTTTTGAACCACACTTCATGCATCAATTTTTTTCCCTTTTGCAGTATCAAGTAATCTAGGGTTGTTATGCTTGCAAAAGCAAAGGATTATTTTTCAGTAGTTCTTGGACACCTTGTTTTATGCTAGTATCCATCACGGCCCAGCTCATAGGCATTTCTCTCCTTTTGTGTCTTCTTTATTTTTCTCTAGACTTCATGCAAAGCTCTGCTAAATACCACTTCTGTCCTCAAAACTAACAAGCAATGGAAGAACACTTTAAATTTGTTCCATCAGAAAACTTAGCTTCAGAAAGTAATTTTCCATCAGTAGTATGTATAAGAATATTTCAGCGTGTGTGTTTTTTATTCCTGTGTTTGCAAGAAGCCTTGAATTGAACCTGCTGCATTGTGTACCCTGCCAGGAGACAGTTCTTAATGCTGTGTGATTCGAAACTGTTCAGTAGATCTTGAAGTCTCCTCAAATGGTTTGAACTTTGTTCCATCAGCGTGTTTTGGGGGAAGAGAGGAACGTGTTGGGGAAATCAGCACAAGTGGATTTGAATTCAGAGATATTCTACGGTGACTCTTTGTCCAGTTTTTCATTTTGCTTTCTACTGGCCGTGGTTTGTTCCGCTAGCAAGCAAGAATTCTAAGTTAACAGGATATAAAATTGGAAAGAACAGGTTCTTACCAGGTTTTCCTTGGCAGAAGCACATCAGTTTGCCCTTCCTAAATGACCTATGATGATCTAGCAAATCTGTCCAAGTTGTATTGTTTGTTGCGAAGCAATTTGCACAGAACCAGGGGCCGGGAATATTTATTCTGAACTTTACTATGGTGTCACGGTTTGGGCCAGATCCTTTTATAAACTTTATCTCTCTGTTTACTGCTTCATGATACAAGGTTCGCTCTGGGCTTTTTATGACTAGATGAAATCGCAGTGTGTTCGCAGAGGTGCTAAAAAGGATTGTCTTTCTATAAGCCAGTGGAAAACAAGCGCAGAAGCGTAACGGCTGATGCTCACCCAGGCAACTTACTACTAAAATTCTTGTGCATCACAGACGAACAAGAGGCCTTGAAATCCATCATGAAGGACCTGGTAGCACTCCAGATGAGCCGACGTCACAGACTGACTGGCTATGATACCATGAAGAATAAAGACACCGCTCACTCCAACAAACAGGTAATAGGCCGTTTAGTGAGTGCTTGAAGTAGTCACCTGGAGGCAGAAGGGAGAGGGGAGGCTGGCAGCGGGTCTGCTGCCTGTGGTCTGCCCTGTGCTTCTAGCTGCCGAAGCATCCCGGGCGGATCAGCTCCCTGTTCTCTCTCAGGCTGAGTCGCCAGCACAGTAGCTATTTTATTCACTCAACCTTTATGGCCTAGGGACGCCATAGTTTTGATAATTTGCAACATCTTAGTGTTCTGCCTTCTTCCCACACGCCTGTTTTTGGTGGGGTTTGGTCTGTCTAGACTAGTTAAAAAGTTTACCAAGTGGTTTTCTGGTTTCACCATCGTATTGCATTTTTTTTTAAAAATTACTTTATTATTTCTAAAGAAAAAACACAATGCCAGCAGTCCACCCCTCTTGGGCAGCCCTGCAATAACAAACCAGTGTGCCTCTGCAGTGGAAGAAAAAAAAATTCCGGTAAGAAAATTGTCTTCTTGTTCAATATTAGCAATTATAAATTAGGAGCATGTTTTAAAGTTGTGTGCAGTGACCTTTATAGTATTCATTTAAGCAGGTGTGGGAGGCCAGGAGAGCTTTGCTTTACTGACACTATCATGATGTAGCAGTGAGATGCACTTTTCATTGTAGTGGGAATAAAACTTATATTCAGAAGGAAGCAGGGAACTGAGCAGCCTAATGATGAAAAGGAAACAAGTATTTCCATTTCTGATGCAAAAGAAGGCCGCTGCATTTTAAAGCTGCCTAAAGGAGTTTGTCAGATAATGAACTAACGCTGGTCTCGTCTTCACATGATTCAGGCTGCATGTGAATACGGAACGGAGATCCCAATAAAAGGTGGTCAAACTGAAGTTGATCCAAGAACATTAAAAGGGGATTGTCTAAAAGGACCGGCCTTAGTGAAACTGTAATAACGTTGCTTCAGGGAAAAAGGAAACAGTTATTTACAGGTATCTGAATAGAGGCAGCGTCCTTAACGGGGAGGATTGTCTGGAGTTATGTAGTCATATGTCACGTGAAGAGGGGAATGACACTAACCCTTATTTGGGGATGGGAAGTCCATTTTTCCAAAATAAATAATTTTCCCAAGGTAATAAGTATCATAGTCAATATCTTAAAGTCTCTCTAGGTTCATTTGGCGTTGCTAGAGACTCTTTTTCATAGAGAAAACTATTGCATTGAGTTTCTGGTGGAAAGAAAGGACAAAATAATATTGCTCTGTCAGTATATGCTGCATGTCATTCGAATGAAATGCTTCAATGCAAAAGCAACAGTTTCAGCCACAAATTGTTGGTCCATTACTGTCTTAAAAAATTACATCAAATTACTGGCAGTTAGACTAACGTTAACAGAGAAGTTGCCTATATCAGTAAAATAACTCTGGTTATATTCCTATTACAGGCTTAAGCTTTTTAGAGCAGGCTTTAAAGTTCATGTCCGTCTCTTCCTTGTGCTTTGTCTGCTCATAATCTACTTGTTCAGCTGGGATCTGGGATTTCCTCGAATGTGCTGGACAAATCTGTGGATCAAGTAGTACAAAATCCTTTCCAAATCACTTTGAAACGTAAATTCGGAGCTGTCTTAAACCAAAAATCTGTAATCATTGTTTATGAAACCGCATCACAGAACTGGAACGCTCAAGTACTAAACTTGGATTTGCTTTCTTACTCATCTCTTAGGATAGTTGATGTGAGTTGCTTTAAAAAGTGGTTTATGTAGGTGATAGGTTCACTGCTTTCAAAGGAAACAACACTAGGTGTTTAACTCCTCTAGGTTCTCTCTGAAATGTAAACTATAAGATCACTTTGGATACCTTTTCTTAGAACTTTGAACAATAGGCACCAATGGCCAGTGTCTGATCCTTTTGGAAAATTCACAGGAGACAGAGGCCAAATTCCACCCCCCGCTTCCCTTTGTTACCAATTACACATTTGAATGCCCTTGAAAAAGATCTTTTAGTTTGTTTAGGTTCCAGCAAGTTGAAGAAAGGTTTCCAAAGAGCCCTGAAGATCTTTTAGTGTTGTCTGATTTTTAACTAGTGAGAGCTTTGTCACTTAGCTGTTTCATGACCTAAAGCACATCTTCAGGTCAGAAATTTAATCTGAAAAATTACGTTAATTCGGTTTAATCCAAACAGTCCAGTTTAGTTCCCTTAGACTGGACTGCTTCAAATAGTATAGCATTAAAAAAAATTAATCTAGAGCCTTACTTCCCTGAAAATCCTAATATAACAGGATCGTTCCTCCATCCGTTATTTCTAAAAACCAACTGTTTCATCAGCAGTTGGCTGGTGGACATCTTTTATAGTTTATTATTTCTCAGCTCTTTGTTGCATTTCTTTTTTCCTTTACTGTTCAATTTCAGTGAGTTCTTTAGAATTTACTTCATTTTGGTGTCATTCTAGAGGGATTTCTTTCTCTTCCCACATGGGAGAAAACATCTTCGGCGGTTACGTGTGAATTACCCCCCTGCAGATGATTTTTGCTCTGGTTGGGAAGCTCATTTGTCGTGATCAATTCTGTACCTACAGCCTTGCTGCGGGAATGCCGTGTGCTCGCAGTGATTGCATGGGTCCCTTTGAACTGCATTCTTGACCACTGGGCCTGCCAGATACTTCCTCTAGCTAAAGAGCATTTCCTGGCCACATTTTTTTGAAGTTCCTAGATGTATGATTGCCTATTGTCTCAGGCTTTCACAGATGGCTTAATCTATTCCAATCACATAAATTGTGCGGCAGAAATTATGGAGTCTTATTAGAGCAGATTTTTCCCTTTTATTTTTATCTTTGTGACCTAAATTGGGATTTGAACTTTGATCTCCAGAGTTGAAAGTTTGGCGTGTTGACTCTTCCGTGCTCCAGAGCATCTTCTGAGTTTGCAGTGAAACGCACAGGTTGCAGGGTCAGTGCTTTTAACCAGCTATGGATGATGACCCCTTTGGACTTTACAAGATGACACATAGTTAACTTGTTTGTAACTTCACAGTTTGAGTTTCAGGGGCTGCATTTTTGCAGAAGTAGAGATTTAGTCTGTTCCTTATGGATAAAGAATGTTGCGCATTCCCTGCGTCTCTCTCTTTTTTTCCTGTAGAAGAAAACATGCTTACTTTGAGAACGCGCAAAGAAAATTAGCTGCAGTTGAGATGAACATGCCGTTGGATTCAATGTCAGATTTTTACCATGCAGTGGTAAAGATGGATTAATTTTCCTTATAGTTGAAGTATATTTCGGTGTCCTCACTTTAAGTGAGAGCTCATAAAAACTACAGCTTAGTTTTTACCCCTTCTCTTTCTCCTTTAGCAACTTCTCCATTCCTCATGGTGCTGTGTTCACATCAGCTACTTACTGTCCGCAGTCTGCTTCGACTTCCATGGAGAAAGTTGTCAGGCTCATGTTCCAGTTAGCTTTTTGAGGATTTGATGCCTCCTGCAATCACAAATCTGCCTGCTTTGTGTTTGGGCCCTAAAATCATTACATGATCCATTTGTGTGCTGTTACCTATGCCAGAGTTTCACTGTGAGCTAACCTTCTGTTCTCTCTTGTGCAGAATGATGTAAGGATAAAGTTTGAACATAACGGGGAAAGACGGTAAGTCTGTCTTCACTACTTTGATTCTTTGCTTAGTTGAATAATTTAGTCATTAGTAATTTAGGTTAAATGTTTGGTTGGCTTGACTTCCCTTATTACTGAACGAAAAACGCACAGCAAGCAGGTCATGCATTACTTAGTTATTTTTAAAAATCATTTTAAAAATGATTTTTAAAAATCAGTGGGTCATGTAAGACTTCCCTTTGATTTGTTTTTGTAGTATCTATTTGCAAGTAATATTGCAGGAATATTTCAAAAGCTGTCCAGCCTGAAATAAATTCAGCCTGATAGTCTTATTTCAGATGTGTTCCCTATTTGTTTCATTTAACTAAAAACAAATAAAACCGATCAAATTAGTGTCATTCTTTTCTAGTTTCTCACTTCCTGATGACCTATCACTGTCGCTATCCTGCTGTGACTGAGCAACAGATACAGCAAGGGAAGATTTTTTTTTTTCATTGGTCTAGAAGTTTCCTTGTTATTTCCTCTGATACTTAGTTTTGAGACACTTTCTTGTACCAAAATCAGAATTAACTCAAGTAGCATTTTCGGCATTTGCAGTATTGTTTCCAATGGATAAAATTACCCAGACGTTTCAGAGGAGGTCTCAAAAAGCCCCTTACCTGCTGTCTAATTGAGAGGAACTCTTCATACTGCTGCAGGTGTTCAGTAGCTGTGGGAACGTACCGAAAGGCTCCGGACTTGTTTGCAGCCTCTTTGAGGCTGTTTTTGAGCTCTCGTTGAGAGGATGCCCTGATTTGAGGGGATATGTTGATATGTTGAGGTTTCAGTCTCCTTTAGCTGGAGAAATTGATTGGATTGTAAGTTTATACACTGCTCTTCACAGACATCCTGTGGGGAAACCTTTGGTTTCTCCCATCCCAGACAGTACTTTCAACACGAAGTAGTTCACGGTGTCATGGAAAAATGCAAATTTAATGTTGATAGTACAACAGTGCAAGTTAAATGTAGTGATCCTAACAGCCTGTTACTAGCAAAGGTTATGGACTGAGCTGCTTAAGCTCCTCCTCAAGTAGCCTCCTTGGTCAAATTAAGGGATTTTTGTTAAAAGAGAAAAGCAGAAGCATTCTTTGTTGATAAAGCAGACATCAGAGGATAACTTGTAAAGTCTTCCTCGAAAATGGAACTGCTTCATTCACCAAAGTACTATGTGGTGAATTCTGTCGCTACAAAAGACCTGACTTTTGAGCCTCGAGGAGAAAATATAAAAGTGATCAGAGCTGGGATCTACTGCCACCTTTGTCAGCCAGATCGTCTGAGCTCTCTGCTGTGTCACAGGCATTGTGTGCGCTAGGACAGAGCCGCTGTGCGACATGGCACCGTTTCTTGTGATACCCTGTTAGCACAAGGTGACTCGGAAGCAAAACCTTGTCACCACAGTCCTGTCATCTTGCGTGTCTTCTGCCCAAGGGCATTTAAGATGGCACAGAGGTCAAGGGCGAAGAAAGGGCTTTTTTCCTGCAGTAACGTTAAAATGAAAAGGTTGATTGTGTGTTAGTCTAATTATGCAGTTACGCACCCCTGAATTCCCCATTCCCAAAGTGGTATGCAGTTACAGACAGCGAGCTTGCACCGGGAATGTAAGTGTGTGTGCTTGGTTTCAGAGGAGCTGCCAGATCTAACCACAAATATTTAAGGTGGTCAGGCAGGAATGGGCTCCTTAAACCCTGCAGTCCATGATTTTGTGTTAGAAGAGCACACAGAGTTTTTAAACTAATAGAATTTGTGGCACCTGAGAACAGCTCTGCTTTTTAGTGCATTGAGTGTAGAATGCAAGCCTTTATAAGGGACTCCGTCTCAACTGAGAGCTAAATTACATTTGTATGGTGCCAGAGTACTATAATTTCATGGATGGGTTTCTTAGTAATATGTAGAAAATGTTATTGTGGGCTGCTTTTTAACAAGGACAATTATTTCTAAATAGCGGAATGTTGTAGATCTGGTAGCGAGATGAACCCTTCCTGGGAAGGGGCTAAGGAAGCCAGCTAACGCTAGAGCTATTTAAAACAAAAGCTGCCTAGGGTGAAATGATACGGAGTGCTGGCAAAGCAGGCTGGATGGACATTTTGGAAACTAAACCTTTTATCCAAAGCACGGGTTCGGCGCGAGCTCGTGTGAGCTTCCCCAGAGGTAATTCGGGCTTTCGGTGAGCCCAGAGAGTTGTCCTGGTGACCAAGATAGGTATTGAGTTTCTGTGGTCCATTCAGGTCTTCCCACTCCTGCCTGATGGCAGATTGTTAAGTGGTGTGAACAATCGAGGTTTTTGTGGCGGTATTTCGGCTGTGCCAAAGCAGAGATGTCCCAGGTTGCAGCGGTGGGGTCAGCAGCTATCCAAGTGGGCTCATGGCTTGCAGGATGCTGGTGGCTGCCAGCTGTGTCCCACAGCTGGGGGTTTAACTTGCCGGTAGTGGGGACGCAGCGTGGTTGGGTGGCCCATGGAAGCAGATGGTGAGAAGTCTGGTTGCCGGAGCCCAAAAGAAGGAACAACCAACCATCCTTGCAACCTTGTGCAGCAGAGAGAGATGGAAAGTGGGTTTCTGAGCTGTAGATGTCCTTGGCTTGCTAGAATAGTGGGTTGTAACCTGTAGTTCGCACTTGAATCCTCCAGTTCTTGACCCATTTTGCTTGCTGATTCTTCTGAAGATGGTGAAAATCTTCCTTTTTCACAGCTGTCGAGGTAGCGACTTTCTGACTACTTGGCAACTTCCTATAGAAGAACATTCCTGCAAAATAAACAGTTTTAGATGCTTTGCTGGAACCTCCTAGTATTACTTTGCCTAAAGCATTGCAGTTTCTATTCCAAGTTAGGCAAAATAGTCGTAAAAACCCAACAAAGAAAAGTATACTCTCACTTTCTGAAAAGCACGCGTGTGCCACAGGATTCTGCGGGGTTCCCCTAGGACGGCTGTGCCTGTTGCCATTTTGGATTTCTTGAGGCCGTTTGCGTATGTGAGCCTAAAATTCTGCCATTCAGCTGGCGAGGAAACGGCGGAGTGCTACAAGGATCAGAATAATTTACATCTCTGCATATTTTGTATGTGGGTTGGTGAAGGTGCCCAGAGATGCGTTACACATGAAGAATACTCGTGAGGGAAGAAGCGTGAGGGGGTGAGACTGATCTGCTTTATATGAATATTCTGTCTTAGATATCTGTCTTACCTGAATATTCTGAATTATTGCAAGTCAGCTGTGCCACTGCTATTAGAACTGAAGCAGTATTTAAGTTTTGATCTGTTAGGTCTCTGTAATTAAAGAAAAAAAAAAAGGCAGTTTTTAAAAATAAAGTGAGCTGTGAGTCAGAAACAGTTGTGCAGTTACAGTTGGATTTGCTTTCAGCTCTTGAGGAAAAAGCCCCGGCTGCGAGGCACAGGATTTGGAGGATGACAGCAGAGACAACGTAGTGGGTCTGTGGTTCAGGTGTTGGGGTAGAGCATGCCGGGGGCTGACGGGGAGCTGACGTCGCAGACCACCTTTGGGAAAGAGGGGCTTCAGATTCCTTTGTGTCCTCCTGCTGATGCCTTCCTGCAGGAGTTCAGGACTTTGCTGTGGGAATGTTTGTTGAAACCTTTCAACTGGAATGGGTTTTGGAAATTTTTAGGGAGTGAGTTCGGATGCTGGAGTACTTAAAGCGATGACGTTTTTCTTCTTTGGGCCTTCTGCAGTTTTTAATTCAGCTCTCGCTGAGTGTATTTGCGTTTTGTGCCTGAGGCAGTATTCTTTAAGCCAGTGCGCACAGGAGATTTGCATCCTGTTACGTGAAGGAAATTTATTCGGTAAAGGAGACTTTTTCTATCCAGGGGGAAAGGCATTCCATTTGAAATCTCCAGTTGAACACTGCATTTTGACAAACTGTTTGGAAATGGACCAGAGGTGAAGAATTCCTTGCGGAAATAGTTAATACCAATGCAAATTAGAAAGGTTTGTTACCTGCTTGAAGATGAAGGAAGAACATTCAAATGTGGTTTTAATGGTTCAGCCGTCTAATTTGCTTGCGTTGTCAAGTATTTCTGTGAATTCAATCACCGGTTCTCTTTCGTTCCAGAATCATCCCATTTGTCCGTCCCGTGCGCTATGAAGACGTGCAACAGAAAGTGAAAACAGCCTTTGGTCAGCCACTGGACCTCCACTACATGAACAATGAGGTACACAGCATTGTCACCAGTTCTCAGAACATCTCGCGCTCTCTGTGGATGACACCTCCTTTTCCCATCCCAAATTCTGTACCCTTAAATGTAATTTTCAGTTCTCCCCTCTAATACAAACCATAGTTGAATCTCTCTGCTCCGGAGGAAAACTTGCTGATGCTGACAAAACAGCACGCAGTGTCTATTGTACAAACATCAGCATCTTGCTTCCCTGGACTAGTATTGTTTGGGAGACTCTCTTGGGGAAGTTAAAAAAGGTATTTGAAGTATTTTGACTGTTAAATACAACTATTGCAGGCCAATATCTATACAGCCTGAGGCCTGCAGGCAGTGCCATAGTCATTTTGTGAGCTGGCCGGTAGCAGAGTCAGTGTTGTTCAGGGTGTTCGACTGCTGACCAGCAGCAGCCGTCCAGCCATTGGTAACACGCTTCCCTCCTGCCGGCCGCAACGCTTTCTGCTCCTTGCCCGGCTGTTGGGCACACAGGGAGAGTTAGAGAACGTCTCTGGTGTGGGATGCTGCAGGGGCACTGGGGGCACTGGTGAAAGAAAGTGACATGAGGAATGGCGTCAGTCTCTGAGGAACTGGGTAGTCCGTGTTAATAGAATCACAGAATTGTCTAGCTTGGAAGAGACCTTTAAGATCATCGAGTCCAACCATCAACCCAACACTGCCCAACCCACCCCTGACCCATGTCCCCCAGCACCATGTCTGCCCGGCTGGGAAGCACCTCCGGGGTGGCGGCTCCACCACTGCCCTGGGCAGCTTCTTCCAATGCTTTTACAACCCTTTTGGTGAAGAAATTTTTCCTAATATCCAATCTGAACCTCCCCTGGTGCAACTTGAGGCCATTTCCTCTCATCCTATCAGTTGTTCCTTGGGAGAAGAGACTGACGCCCCCTGGCTACAGCCTCCTCTCAGGCAGTTGCAGAGAGCGAGAAGGTCTCCCCTCAGCCTCCTCTTCTCCAGGCGGAACAACCCCAGTTCCCTCAGCCGCTCCTCAGGAGACTTGTTCTCCAGACCCCTCACCAGCTCCAGTGCCCTTCTCCGGACACGCTCCAGCACCTCAATGTCTTTCCTGGAGTGAAAGACCAAAAGAATAATGATTATTATTATTATTTATCAAGCATTGGAACAGGCTGCCCAGGGAGGTGGTAGAATTGCCATCCCTGGAGGTATTTAAAAGCCGGGCAGACGTGGTGCTGAGGGACGTGGGTTAGGGGTGGTTTTTTGGCATAGGTTTATGGTTGGGCTCGATGATCTTGAAGGTCTCTTCCAACCCAAGTGATTCTATGATTCTATGATTAATGATTAATTCAGCTCTCACTGTATGTGTTTGTGTTTTATGACTGAGGCGCAAAAAAATAATAATAATCAAAAGTATTTTGTTGGCTTTCTCCCTCTGGACACCCTGGTTTTTCCTTGGGTTTTTTTTTTTGTTGTGTTTTCTCCCACTGTTTGGGACTGCATCCCTAATGAGAGAGATGCAGAACCCCATACCCCAGTAGGAGTCAGCCAAAAATAAAAGGGGTTTTTAAGTGTTAAAAGCGCTTGTATTTCAAGATGTGAGTGGGCTGTAGAATAGAGTGTCTGAGCATCATTTCATGAGGCCTTATTAGCAAGGTTTAAATTCTTCTTTGATTCCCTCTTTCAAAGTCTTAATCTTCTTCATACTTAAGTCTCTGTCTGAAACGCGATTTTCACTTGATCGTTAGGTCTGGGTTCATGCGTATTCTGAGACAGTGTTCTCATCAGGGAGTCAGGGGCCTGGATCTAACTTGTTCCTTGCAAACAACAAGTTCAGGTAGCAATTCATATTTTTGTGGATGGTGCCTAAGAGAAATTTGCATAGGGTCAACCATTTCTCTGGTGGTGTGGGAGGAAAACCTTGTTAAAAAGGACAGTAATACAGTATTGTAATGAGAATTTGTGGAATAATTGAGCAATCGGAATCCTGTCTTATATTCTGATAAATTTTTTCTTTTTCTGGTTTTGTTTAAATACCTGTTGTGGAAGTAGACTTGTTTTTTCTATCTTTTCTAAAGATTTTTTTTTTCCCTCTTTTTATTTTGCAGCTATCTATTCCTTTGAAAAATCAAGATGACCTGGATAAAGCAGTAGATCTCTTAGACCGAAGCTCAAATGTGAAAAGCCTTAGAATATTATTGCTGTCTCAGGACAGAAACCATGTAGGTAACAACTGTGACTGCAGCAAAATGAAGTTTTTTACCCTTAAGTCTCTGAAACGTGATGGTAGCCTTATCTGAGAGTAACGGGGATTAATAAAATCACTCTTCACAGACACGAATGCATATGTTTATCCTCTTTGCTTTGACTTAGTTATAGGTATCTCTCTTTTTTTCTTTTCTTCTCTTTCTTTTTCCCCTGGCTTCAGCAGTTGTTCAGGGACTAAAGCGCTGCAGCTTCTTAAGCTGTAATATGAAGGCCATTTTATATCAAGTACCCAATATCTGTATTCAGAAAACACTTAATGAGTTTGGTTCACAGAGAACTTTATTTTTTACTTTTGATTAATAGGACAGTGTAGAAAGTGCGTGTAATTATCTTGCCTTTAAGAAAGCACAGGTTGTCCTTGAAGACAAGCTATTAGCACTTCTTTCCTGGGTGAGAAGCCGGAGGACATCACCCAGTGACACTTCAGTTCCGTAGCCTAATGCACTGAATCCAGCCTTAGTCTGTGGAAACCAAGTTGGTTTTAGCTACTAATGGTGTATTTGCACCTCAGATGAGTTTGATTGTGCCTTGGTTCACTTTCCTGTACTACGGGAGGCTGTGGCGGTGCGTGTCAATGCAGTTTGCGCTTCCAGCAGAAAAGATCGTAAGATGAGATGAGTCTTTAATAAAGTCAGGCTGGCAAAGCTGCCTGTTTTTTGGACAGTGAATTGAACTGCAAGCTGAAGAGGGCAAAAAGGGTCAGAAGTTTCCCTTATTCCCAATCTATGACTGGAGAACTTTGTTCAGTCAACTAATGGCTTGGTTTTTTTCTTTCTTCAGAATTTAGGTCATACAGCTTTTCAAGCCAAAGAGCTTGATACCTTAGATATTTTATTTGCAAATTACCAAATTCTCATGAAGAGGGTTACACAGAAAGCTACTTTGTCTTGAAAGCTCTATTGGTAGCAGCTTTTTGATCTTGAATGTTCATCCCCATTCAAGTTCTGCAGATTGCAAGCTCAAACACTTGAAATAATCACAGCTGTAATTCTTGGAGCTGTCAGGAGACCTTCAATATGCTTTTTGCTATTTTTGAATTTGATAATCTGTGTTAATGAAAATACAAAGACCTTCAGGAGCGTTAGCAGCCCTTTTCCAAATGTCTGGATGCCAAAAGCTGGGAAGGTGTAGGAGGGGATGGTGCGGTTCCTTGTCCCATGCCCTTTCCCTAAGCGTTTGTTACTGCCTGCTCCGAAGACAATGCTTGGCAAGAAGGCTTTTGCTCTGAGCTAGCGTAGTCAGACTTTGTTCTCTGTTGTCAGGAAACTGTAAAAGGTGGCCTTAACTTTTGGTATAACACAGTAAAACAGTCCTCTTTTACAGCCCTCTATTGATTTCAGTGTCTTCAGTCTGCAAATCAGGTCTTAGATGATACTATCTAAACTTTACGTAAGCCACCTACCGTAAACACCTAGTAAATCTCATCCCTGCACCAGGCAGTAGCCAGTCCTGTGGTGCTGTCCTTTTATTAGCTGTTTTTTCCTCTTTTGCTCAAAGCAGAAACAAACAGCGAAGTCTTCAGTAAGTGCCACTGTTTCCCCCCTCTCCTCCGACTTCCTCTTCAGCTCGGAGTTGCCTGACAGGAGAGTCCTACATGTGATAAAGCAAAAGCCCGCAAGGCTGAAGGAGGTTTCTTGGCTGCATGATCTCATCCCACTGAGGGAGCGGGAAGCATTATTTTTCCTGAAGTACAGGATGCAGATCTTGTTTTGGTTGTGTTCTTTTCTTTTTCTGGGGATGGAAAGGTAATGCCGTGGCTTTGGCACAAATATGTATATAAAACAAATTAACTTTACAGCAGTAGCTGTGTGCCTAGTACTGACAGCCCGTGTTTGCAAATAGCATTTATATTAATTTTCTTATGCCTCTTCCTGTGGCTCGTTTGTGTTTTCTTTTGTCAAGCAACTCGCTTCTGTTGTCAGTCCTTTCTATTTAGAAACTAATGGGAAAAAGTGGTTAAGTTGAACACCTAGAGTGCTAAAGCCACATAAACGGTGTGACCTCTACGCCCTTTATCCAGCTCCCATGAATCTATTCATGGTAGAGTTTATGTAATTTAAATCAAGCTCCCTCCTTGCTTTGTGCAAGGGTAAGTGGTTATTAAATGAGTAACTGTTCGATACTTTTTTTGATTGTGTGGCCTCGCACTTTGCCAGTCGTATTCAAATAATTTTCGGAAGTCAGAATTAATTTCCTTGGGGTATATTTGATTCTGTTCATCTCGGTAAAGTAAGTTAACATTAGCTAAATTCTGTAACACACAAGAGGGAAGAGAATATTATTTCCTCTTGTAAAACTAGATACTTTGGGACAAGAAGATGAAAATTGGAAGTGTCCACTAGAATTTTGAGATGCGTGGGATCTCATTTGCTTGGGGGAGGTTGGCAATTTGCAGCATTTTCTTCTTTTCAGCCTTTAGCGCTCCAACCTCGGACAGTTGGTGCCCTGTTCAGTCCTCTGCTCGGAGCCCGTGTTCCCTGCGTCATCCGTGGAGAGAGCGCAGAGGTGTTAGAAATATTTAGACTGCAGCTTCAGGCAGCCACGCGAGCACCTTCTGGAGTTGGAAGTGGCCTCGCAGTTTCTCGTGGCAGAGCTGTGCGGAAGCGCTGCACCAGGAGGGCAGCACTCTCCTGGGCAGCATCCTACTGCCCTAAATTGCAAAACCCTCCTGCAGTTCCTCTTCCTACAAAGCGTGCTGCAGTCACCCCTTCCATCTTTCTCAACAAATGGAGGAGAAGTCCTTTGGCACGTTTCCTTTCATTCCTCTTCCTGATTTAAATGAGAAGACGACACTGTGGAAAAATGATCTTTAATTAGATTATGTCTATGTACATTCAGGGAAGGGTAAATAAAAGCAACACAAGCAGCGTTCACCTTGGCATCTCCAAACTCTTTGTGCTCTTAAACGCTCTAGAATTTATTTCCATTTAAACTGTCTCTGAATTGTCAGTTTACTATTTTAAAAATTGTGGGGAGTCAGGTTGCTATCTAACTGCTTCTGAAAGAGCGAAAGATGGTAATTTATCTCTGCTGGCTGAGGAGGCTGATAGAAATGGTAGGTTATTCCATGGTGGTACGAGCCCCTCCTTGTTGGTTTGATAGGGAGCGGCTAATGGAAGATGAACGTTGAGACCTGTGAATCCTGCGTTCGGTTTGAGGCTGGCGGGTAGCATGCTGTAGTTGTTCGACTCCTGTTTTACACAGTAATTGTGAAGCTTGCTGTCTTGCTGCCTTTATTCGTGTTCTGTGAAGAAGATTTCAGGCTCTAGAACTGTTTCTCAGCTACTTTCTTGCTAGTAAACATAATGATAGTTTTGAAACTGCGGCCAGACTGCTTGAGCTCCTCAGTCTAATTTTTTTTAAATTTTTTTTTTTTTTTTCATTTTACCCAACAGACCAGTTCTTCACCCCATTCTGGACTGCCCAAACAAGTCAGGATTAAAACTTCCCAGTCTGTGGGGGACGTGAACATACCCTATCAGCAGCCAGAACCCAGAAGTAGGCATCTGTCTGTCAGTGAGTATTTTTGCCACTTCTGCTTGTCTTTGTTTTGTGAAACGTATCTTTTGGGCACCTTTTTGGGCACAAGTGTTTATGGTATAGCTTTATGAAAGCCGTGAGAAACTAAAAGGTTATTCTAGGACAAGGCAGTTCATTTTCAAAAGCTCTTAATGTGTTTACAATAGAATGTTTCAAAGTTCCTTAGTAAGTTTTTGAACAGCTGAGGAGCGGCTAAAGGGGATGTCCTAAAGCCAGATTCATTGAGGTTAGAAATTTGGAAAGCTTAGTGAGTCCATTAAGCTTTTTATTTAGATTGGCAATTTCAGTTCATGAAACATGGATTGGTTTGGGTTGGTTTTTCTTTTTTTTAATGTTGGGCCTTGGAATCTGTCCTCACTCCTGTAATCAAGGATTTTACAAGGAGCACAGGAATTGCCACTGCATATCTAAGCAGCGCCCTACGTACGGAGTTCTCTAACCTTTCGCTCCCATCGTTACCAGATGAGTGGGGCACAAAGCTAATATATGTGACTGGCACAGCTGCACAAAACGTAATGAGAGAAGTCAGAGTAATGGGTACCTTTGTCTCATTTCCTTTGTGTTTCTGTTAGCTTAGTGAACTCGCCTTTAGTGGAAAGGACCGTGTAAGATTCCTGTGATTTTTACGACTTCGATCTCTGGTGGATTTGTCTAAGTCATCACAATTTCTGTGTCATTACCCCCGTATAACTATACATTACTATTCAAATCTGTGGTTGAAGGATGCTCAAAGCTGTTAACTTTTAATATTAAAAACTAAAACAGCTGAAACCACTTTGAAGACTTTTGGGTCAAAAAAAAAAAAGAAAAGTCTGTGGTTTAGAATCTGCCTCCTTGGTGTGAAACTCGGTGAGCAGGGAAAGAGCAGGAAGAAGGTGAACAATAATAGGGATCTGCAGCGCGAAGGCTGGAGCCGAAGATGGTGTTCTGTGTAAATGACTTTCACTTTAGAAGTGAGAAAAGCCGAATTTTGCTTGAAACAGCAGCAGAGGATGGCTGTGTTTGTTACAACAGCTACTTTAGGGCTTGTCAGCCCTAATGCTTCACATGACAGGTGCTGCAAATCACCAGGGCAGAACTAGAAGCTGGGAATGTTGGAGTTGTTTTGTTTCCAGGTGCCAAACCAGCTCCCTCTGTGGAAGAGGAGTGCTTCGGTTTCATTAACTATGTAAACTTGAGGTGTAATCATTGCAGGATTTTAGATGAGTATTTGCAATGCATTCTTAGTACCAAATAATATATCCAATTAAACTAGAACAGTGTCCATACTGTGGGAGGTCTAGAGCGGACTCAGATCCACATTGTTCTGACTGACGGTAACTGGGAGAGGTAACTCAGTAGAGAAGTACTTAAGAACTAGACCAGTAATTCCTGATACTGGATTTGTCTAGCAAACCTTATTGTATCCTGTCTAGAGCCTGCTGATCCCCTTCCATACAGTTAGCTTTTATGAAGTAGCAAACAAACCAAAAAAAAAAAAAAGTGCTGAAAGTTTGTGAAATCCATGACTGAAACTGGGGCAAAAAGGGTTTTCCCATACTTTCTAGTTTGAAGTTAATATGCATAAAAAGAGCAACATTCCTCAGTCCTATGAAGACGGCAGTGGTATCTATGCACGTCTGAACACCACATTTCTTTTTTCACAGACAAATTCAATGCCAAAAATACTTTATTAAAAAAAAAAAAAATTCTCCTTTATTGGCATCCTGAGGTATCCAAATAATGATGCCAAAGTTAACAGACTGTACCGTGTGTCTGTCATGGGTAAACTGTACAGTAATAAGGGGCCCCTTCTGTATCCCAGTTGTACAGACTCTTTCCTCTTATCCCAGCGTATGGACGCTTTCTGATTAGCCTGTCATTTGTCAATCAAGAAAGCATTGGGTTTATTTTCTGAATATGTCAGAGTACCAGACTGTTAAATTATTAAGAGGTCCAGAAGAGTTCCAGAACTGTTGCAGGTCTGATAGTAATTTGGCCGTAGCTCAGTCTTGAATCAGTTCTCTCTTCCTTCTCCTATCTTTGATTTGGAAAAAGAATGTACCCCTGTTTCCTAGTGTTTTAGGCATAGAGATTTTCCTATTCATACCACGTCATGCAATGAAAGTCGAAAGCGGTGTTCAACACAAGCTGTTTGCATGCAGGAGATACATCTGTGTAGTTCCTGTCTTCTTAAGTGGACGGGCTTCAAGCCTGCTGTCACCAATTCAGAGGTTTGGAAGTAAAGATAACTTTTATTTTTTTAAAAAAAAAAAAAAAAAGTTGCTAAGCATTCTGGCAGCGCTTGTGTTTTTTCCACTCACTTCCTTTGATATACATTGATTTAGTGCCGACTTCCTTTTCCTGCCCAGTGATGGTGGCCTTTCCACAATAGCGGCTGGGCCGGTGCCAGCAGGACTTGGGCTCCCTTTGGCCAGCCATGGCATTGCATCGGAAAGAGTGAAAGTGTGCTCCCGTGACTCAGTGCCGCCCCACAGCACGCTCTCTTGTTTATCTCCACGCCAGTTGGCTTGTACCGTCACGTGAGCCCCGCAGAGCTGCTTGGAAAATCAGGTGGTAGCTCTAAGCAGTGGCATTTAATGTTTTTGTGTGTAACTCACCCCCTCCACGCACTCTAAGCCATGCCAGTGTTGGGGTTTTTTTTTCTTTTCTGCAGTCCTCCGAAAGGTGTGTCCACTGCTTTTTGGTTAGCTTCTGCTGATGTTTGCCTTCGCTCTTTATTACAATAACTTCTGTAGAAAATATTTTCCTTGGGAGAGTATTTGCTGATCTTTACCCATCTTTCATAGCACCTGTGTACACACAGTTAATTAAAGACAGCATCGTAAAGAGCGCAGCCCGAGAGCTGATTTTTAAAATGCTGTCTCTGACTTCATGGGTGACCTTGAGCAGATTGGCTGGACCCTCTGTGTTTCTTGGAGCTCGCAGCTTGACTTGGTGGGAGCTGCAGGTGGATAGGTCGCTGCAAAAAGGGATTTTGTATCTTCCTGTTTCTAAAGTATCCTCTTTGACATCTGCGAGGAAAAAAGTTTCTCTCAGTAGGCAGCACAACAGAGACTCTTTAGGTAGTACTGTTAACAGATGACCAAAATGTTTTTCTCATCCTTTGGCCCCTAAAATGCTCTCTGTCCATCTAGCTGTCTCATCTCATTAACAGAAATTGCAGAATTGGCCTCCATGTGTTTTTGCCCAAACTAGTTTCATTTATCACTGAGCAAACGAGAAATATGGGGGTTATTTACAAAGGTAACAGTGCTCCCGCGTGATACTGGAATTGCTCAGTGTCAGGATAATTAACTCAGCTGATGATGACTAGCAGGGATAGAGCTGCCACTCAAGGTGAATGATACCAGTGGAGGCAAACTTATAATCCAGACAGAAGACTGGTTGCCCTGACAAGTGTTCTGCTCAGTGGAGATCAGCAGTGAAGTGGAGTTCATGCCCAAAAGCATGGGGGTCCTCTGCCTTCTCTGAGATACTGAAATTATGCTCAAAAGGTTGAGCAGAAGAGGTTAGAAATAGGTCACTACTCTGCGAAAAGCTTCACCAATAATCTTGTAGCAGCTAAAATGACAGTACAGGTGCTCATCAAAAAATTTGGAGGTCAAAAAAAACATGACCTCCTGGTTCCATTTCTGTCCAGATGGTAAGGCTGACTACAGAGTTGCTGTGATCATAGAGGTCTAGCCTTAGAGGTGAATATTTGGATTTTGTGTACGTGCGCGTGCAGTCTCATTTCGGTGAGCATAAATATCAAAAATGTCCTTCTTTCTGGCCCAGGTTCCCAGAACACCGGCCGAAGTTCACCACCTCCTGGGTACGTTCCAGAGAGGCAACAGCGCATTGCTCGGCAGGGTTCCTACACCAGCATAAATAGCGAAGGCGAATTCATCCCAGAAACCAATGAACAGTGTGTGAGTACGAGCATTAGGGTGAAAAATAAGTAAGTCCGGCTGTTAAGGAGCTCTCTGCTGCTCTCTGGGCGCTCTTTTTCCCTCCAGAATACTCACCAGCTGTAGTGGCACTAGCACCTACTCGTACTGCTTTGTTCCTTTAAACTGTGCTTCAAGCTTGTTCGGAGATGTGTAAATTCCAAGCCTGTGTTGGGCTGCCATGTGTCTTGGGCATTGTCTCTCCACCTCTGAACGAGCAGTTTTGGTGCACGTTATTTATACACATGTATGCTTGGGTTTCCTATCACCAGGCTTGTGTCACCCTCTTGCATTTGAAGCTGCGCTCTCCATTCAAAAAAGTAGGAAGCGAGGCCAAAGGGCGACTTGCAGGTGGAGGCAGCAATGCAGTAGCACCAGCAGAGACTCTGTTCCTGGAGTCAGTTGGGATCAAAATGCAGCACTAGGCTGATATAAACTTTCATTTTTCACAGCAGAGTCCGTCAACGCCTGAAGCAATGTCTCAAATTTGCTATGTCCTTAGTAATTTCTGGGGGAGATAAAGGAAAAATGTAGATTCTAAATACCTGTAGACTCCCCTTTTCATCTGGACAACCCTTCAGGCAAGCAGCAGTGGACTCTGATCATCTTGCACAGCCTCTTTGGGGCATTAGACAGAACTGATGTTGCCCTGTGATTTCTTCTGTGTTGCAGATGCTGGACCCTTTAAGCAGCGCTGAAAACTCTGTGTCAGGAAGCTGCCAGTCCTTGGACAGGTCAGCAGACAGGTACAAATGTACAGGCTGGTAGGAACTTCTGTGCTCCAATTGAAATGCCAGTTGTACTTCTGCAAAAATCTGTTTTCCATCTCATAAATTTTCTTGGAGAGAAACGGGAACTTATTTCCTACCTATATCCCAATATATTTTTTAGAGAGAATTAACTATGTCTCAAGGCTGTTTTATTTTCTGGAAAAACCATACACCAACAAACTTGTGCTTCAATGGCTCTATGTTATAAATACAAAGTTCTAAAGCGTGCCGTCTGTGTGGAGCCGGGGCTCCAAGAACATCTGGCTGCAGGGTATTTAAATCTCTTTTAGACAAGGCTGTACTTGTTCATTAAAAAAAAAAAATAATCCACAAACCTATTCTAAGGTTACAGAAATATATCATTACACTAGATTCCTGTGTCCTGCAAGATATAATGTGAATTCCAAAGGTAAATAGGGGACTCTTCCGTTGACGAAGAGTTTGTCACAGTCTGATGCTCTAGGTCTTTTTTTTCTTCACTTTCTTTGCTGTTGGTGTCGCTTGAGATGTTGGTGGGCAGCTGTAGGTCCTATTAACTTGGGTATCAACTACAGCTTCCCAGCACCTGTAATATTTGGCTTCAGCGTGTTTTTAAGGTTCCTCCAAGCTGATTCCTGTAGGTAGTGTGTGCCTTTATGTCAGGCACTTAAGGTTGGGGTTTGTAGCTATTCGCTTGCTCCGGTTTACGGAGTCACAAGGAAGCATTTCCAGTTAATCGGTGTGTGTGTAAGCAGCGCACCCCACTCCCAATATATGAATGCAAATTTGTTACCTGTCCTTCTCTCCCCTTCCGCTGACCTAAGTGGAGGAGGGGGAAAAATAAAAAAGCCTTCCTGGGTATTCCTTGTAGGAGAGGCATCATCTGGGGAAGCTGTTGTTCTTTGTGTAGTAGGAAAGGAATAGAATTTGGGAGTCTGAAAGCTGTATCAGGCTTACTCCTTATTCCAGTTAACAAAAAAAAAAGTGCAAATAACATGGCTTTGGCACAGATTGGGTTTGTGTAATCTCTTAAGAGACGTTTAAAGACCTGCCAAACGAGGGGCCGTACTTAGGCTTGCTTGAGGAGTTCTGTTATTGGGGAGAAACACGGGGGTTATAAGGAACATTTCCGTTTAGGCTTGTCTGCTGGTGGTAGAGAGGAAAGCGCACAGCAGTTTTCGTGAGAGGAACTCTTACCCCTCGTGGTAAATGGCTGGGGGCAGTAGTCCCCATTCTCTACTGCCCTGGGAGCGACACCCTGCAAGCAGTGCCCTGTTCTGTTCTTCCTCTTAGCCTTGGTTTTAACCTTCCACTTCACGTGACTGAAGGAAGCACCGGGTCTTATACCACAGACTGGGGAACCGCTGAATAAACGGCGTGAACTGAACGGGAAGGATGACTGCCCGCACTGGGGAATAGTCTGGCTAGCTGGGGCTTGGCCTGACTAGCTAAAGTGCAAAATTACTGCAGGGACACGGATTTGAGAATCATTGTTACTTGAAGTCCTTGTAGGTTTCGCTCCAATAGGTAGCAAAACTTATTCTTGCCTTCTTTCTTTAATAGTCCTTCTTTTCGGAAGTCGCGGATGTCAAGGGCACAAAGCTTTCCTGATAATAGACAGGAGTTCTCAGGTATGTCAGTGTCCAATATAAAGATTATTTGCTCCGGACATTTTCTGCTGTTTGCTGGCTACCCTCCATGCTTGCTGGGATTGTATATAAATAGAAGAACTGGGGATGTGTTGATTGAAAAGCTATGAAGTTATTTATTACTGCTTCCTAAAAAACCTGCTGTTACAGGAAAATTCTGTCATTGGTGCATACACTTCTTGAAGGAGCCTCTCTTCTCTCTTTGCATCTCGTTCCAGAGCGTGAGAATCAGATCTATGACAAAGCGGGGAAAGGTGGGACCTACCCTCGGCGCTACAACGTCTCCATGCAGCACAAAGACTACAACGATGGTGAGTAGCTTTCAGACCTTCGATTCCAGGCTTGAAAAAGAAGGTGAGGCAATGGCAACCTCTGGGGGCAAGCGCAACTCCTAGTTGAAGAGCCCGGAAGTGCTCCGGTCTTTGCCGTTAGTGCTGGAGTTAATGCTGCCCTGTGTGATCCCACGTTTTCATAGCAACCCATGATGGCTGCCTGCAATTCTTTGTTTGCTTTGCCCTTTCTGGGGAAATCCAGGCTGAGCAGTGGGCATAGTTCTTAGCCTTGGTCATATACAGTGGGTTCCTACCTCAGGGATTCATTATGCTTTGCTAATTCGCAATGCAGGCTTGCTTCTGGGTCTTTCAAATACACCAGTGACTTAAAGAATCGCATCTGTGCTCATCAGATGGCTTTATGCAAATTAATTTCTCAGAGTTTCATAAGAGGTGCAAGTTGTCATAATCTTTTTATGGTTTTTATTTGCAAGTCCAGGCATGTTATCTAGAAAGTCATGTCTGTGTAGTTGTTAACAAGCCTCGGAGCTTGTGCGGTAGCCTGTAAACCAGATTTTTGCTTTGGAAGGCAAGCTTAGATCTTGCACTGCTGCACTGAGGGCATTACAAAGTGTTCTCTCCCTTCTACTTTGGGAATGATCCAAAGCTGTACTGAGCTCAAGCAACATCAGCCCTGAACTGTTATATTTTTGCATCTTGTCTGTTTGGCAGTAGATTCTACTCCATGGGAACAGACCAGAACACGTTTTTTTTCTCTTCACTGCTCAGCCTCCAGCCATTACCTTCCACTTGTAAGCATGCTATTTAAAAATTTTTCTTTTTTTCTTTTTTTTCTCTCCAGGCCGGAGGACATTTCCCCGGATACGGCGTCACCAAGGGAATCTTTTCACCTTAGTCCCTTCAAGTCGTTCCTTAAGCACCAACGGAGAAAACCTGGGGCTGGCGTTGCAGTACCTGGACCCCCGGGGGCGCCTGCGGAGTGCCGACAGTGAAAACGCCCTTGGTGTGCAGGAGAGGAACATTCCCACCAAATGTAAGCAGTCACCCTGATGATGATGATGATGATTCCCAGCAGGGAAAGGCCTGCTGGGGTTATGGATGAGAAAGGCTTTTAGAGATGAACTCCAGACCCAATATATTGCCACAGCTTCATTTTAACAAGCCATTCAAAACCACATAATTATGTGGCTGCATTTTTGAGACCGGTCTGTCTCACCTCTAAGACAGGTCCTCTTTTTTTCTTCTAAGAATATGTAGTCTTGCACTGGGAGCTGGCCTTTCCTTTAGAAAGCATTGGAAATTCAGCAAAGAAGTTAAAAAAAAAAAAAAAAAGTAATGTAAGTTGATTGGCTCTAGATGATCTACAGGGTTCTTAAGAGTCAGACAAGCTTGTTTATTTTCTTGATACATTAACGTTTATAGTCAGGCTTGTGGATTACAGTTATTTTACTCATTAAGGGTTGTATTTATTTCGCTTGCTCCTTAGTAGAAAGATTTACTTCGGTATTAATAGCATTCCTGAGTTGTTTTTTAGGGAACTTTATATCATGAAAAAAAGAAATGGAACGTAAATCATTACTGATGAACTTCAGATAGCCCATGCAGTAATTTAAGGATCAAAATGAAGACATTAATGCAGCAGAGTAAGCAACACACTAACACACTGACTGGCAGTAAATCTGATTAAATTAGACGTGGCAAAGCTAATCTCTCAGATCTTCTGTATTTTCACACTGTCCAGATGGCTGGTTCCTGTCTTTGTTTTTAGAGTTTCTTGTTAGATACGACGTAATTGGATGCGTTGAGCTGCATGTATCTGGTAGTGTCATTTACGAAGTTAGAGCTAAAGAATGGGTCTTTGAGTAGTATCTTTTGGTATTAAGTGCAGTCTGGAAAGCTGGGTCCAGGTGTTAATCTCTGGGTCGGGAGACTGCTGCTTGTGCAACGTGCTCACCAGTGCAGGAGAACAACGAAAACTCATCATTCCCTGCTGACATAACTTGCTGCAGTATTGGGGGTGGCTGCTTTAGCTGGTTCTCCTGTATATTTTTATTAGTCTGATTGTTCAGCAGGTAAAGAAGATACCTCCTCTGTGCTTGCGTTATGGCCCTTACTTTATCAGTTTCTAGTAGGGAATTATGACTTCTCATTTTTCTGCTGTAGAGATAGACTCACAGTGAAATCCTTCCAGCAGGAGAAGGAACCCCGAACGAACCAATGGCTGGCAAAGAACCCAGAAATAATGTCCTTCAAGTTGTCCCAGAAGCTTACCAGTCATTCCCAGCTGAGTGGGATTGATTTAGCAAGGCTGATCCAGCTCTTCTTCATCTGATGCGTGTAGTAACTACAGATCAAGGGTTGGAAGCTGCTGTTTAATTGCTGCCCAATCTCTTAGAACAGGGGTGTTGTAGAATCCACTCTGCTGGTGGAGTGAAATTTCATCAGCCTCGTTGAATGATTTGTCTATAGTATATCTTTGCAGAATGTCTCACAGTTTTGTTTTAATGGGACTCAGAGAGTCTGAACAGTTGGATTCTATTCAGAGTTCTGCCACTGAGTCCCTTGTACTGGGAGAGTGCCTCATGTCTGTTTCTTCACCTGCAAAATACCTGTTTCAATCCCAGTATGATGAGGATTGGTCTTTGAAAAGATCGCCATTATCTTTAGTTTAATGAAAAGAGAAATTGTTACTGTTCATTTTTAGCTCCGAGTGCTCCAATAAACTGGCGACGAGGGAAACTGCTGGGCCAGGGTGCCTTTGGTCGTGTGTATTTGTGCTACGATGTGGACACGGGCAGAGAGCTCGCAGCTAAGCAGGTCCAGTTTGACCCAGAGAGTCCTGAAACAAGCAAGGTAATTCTCATCGCAGCTTCTAAAATTCATTATGCAGGCTTTGAGATCCTGTAAAGTGCCTCTATCTGTCTGTCCTCGAAAGCTAGTATCTTATTTAGTTTGTACTAGGGTTTCAAGTCATGTGAAGAGGAATAAGAGTCATTTAAAAATTACTTTTCCGTATTATTAACTTCAGCCTGAAACTAAAATCCATTTTCTGGCTTCATTTTTGGCTCTCCCTTCTCAGCTTTTTGGTTTGTTGCCAGGTTACTTGAGGAATACTAGACTGCCCTGTGTTCCTGGTTAGACATGGATGTGAACGAAACTAAACCCAGGAGGAGTAGAACTTTTTTTCTTTTTTAAACAAAAAAAGCTGCCTGCACTTGCAAAACCCGCTTTCTGGGCTTATATGGTAGGTCCTGTATCAAGTGTATTAATTAGCGGTTTCTGCTTCTGAATTCTCCCTGTCCTCAAAACAAGATGAACTGTGGTGTGTAAATTGATCAAGAATGGTGATGTGACGTTAGAAATAGTGGAGATGATGAGGGGCACCTTGAAATTACAGGTTACCACATGACTCCTGCACAATGGGTGCAGCTGGAATGGCCGTTAGGTTCTTTGCTAGTGTTTACTGATGTACCAGTCTCCCAGTATTGAACAAATTCACTTTGAGCTGGAATAACTGATCCATGAAGATTTAATTATTCTGATTTTATATGTGATGTTGATACTAAGTCCTCACTTGTTAAGTTCTAAGTTGGACCATGTCTCTGCTGTAAATCAGACAGTAACTCTGAGCAAAGGAAGATCAGGCTGGAATGTATTTTGAAGGTACTGAAAGTCCAAACCTTAAACTATCAGTTGGCCTGATGAGGCAGCTTCCTCCGGTTCCATGCCTCTCTGCAGCAGCCGGGTCCTTGCTCTTGAAGAGCCGCGTTCTCTCCCAAACCAAGAGAAGTGAGCCTGGTGCCTTCCAGTGGCAGGAGCGGAGAGAGTTAAGTGGGACTAATTTTGGGGAAACCATCATTCCTTTTTCCATAAATCCTCGTGGTCCGGTACCTTTGATGTTCAGCCTCTTCATTCCCTGGATTCAGCACGAACCTGATACTGTTCCTGGGCAACAAACATCTCTGATTCCGTCTGAAATTGTTGGATAGGCTTTTTGCCTTTGCGCTGTGATACCCTGTTGTCTGTGGCAGGAATAAAGCAGAGAATCTGTTTCGTGTGCATGGCTGCATGAGAGGAAGCCCTTTCTAAGGTCAATTCAAGTAAAATCAGCAGTGGGAATCCAAACAGAACTGGGTGACAAAAGAAGTTTAGCAACTCTTAGCACCTGTAGTCTTACTGCCTAATGGGTTGAGGTTCCTACAGAAAGCAATTCTGTAACTGCATATTTAGAGCTTTTTCATCATTGAAACTAACGCTCACTGCCCTCAGCTTAGTGGTGAGAAGGAAGGTTGTAGCTGTGTTTCATGAAGAATGCTTGGCTAAAGCCATTCAGCTGACAAATCAAGACAAGAAACAAAGTTTTTCTGGTACTAAATCTATATCTGATACTGCCTGCATTCTAACTATCAAAGCTCCTGCACCAATACTTACCTGCTTATTATACAGTAAGAATTAATGTGAAGCACTGGTATGTTAGTGCTTTCCAAGAGGTAGGTGGGCCAATGCCACGGATTAGACTTCTTCAGTGTAGTAGCAACCTCACCCTTCCAGTGACATGGACAGATTTATTGGGATGGAATATTTCCTGGGGCTGGAACCTTATTTTTCTCCTTCAACATCCATAGGAAGTGAGTGCCCTGGAGTGTGAAATTCAGCTGCTGAAGAATCTCCAGCACGAGCGTATTGTTCAGTATTATGGCTGCTTACGGGACCGAGCAGAGAAGACCTTGACCATCTTCATGGAGTACATGCCAGGGGTAAGAGCTGACACGAGCAGCACAGTCGCAGATCATAAAGGAAGATGAGTGGGTTTGTCATTTGGTTTATTAATTGCTGTGATTACCCTAACAATGTAATCCATCTTATACCCTCTTAGGTATGCCCCTTTCTCATAATGCCACCACTTCCATTTTTATTTATGTC
Source organism: Chionis minor (assembly GCA_013398295.1). NCBI lineage: Eukaryota > Metazoa > Chordata > Aves > Charadriiformes > Chionidae > Chionis > Chionis minor. The sequence goes on along the minus strand of VZSF01006089.1, from coordinate 155,602 downwards.
CAAACCACCTCCTTGGTTTTTTTTCTTGGTGTCTTGTACTTGAAATACACTTTCTGCCCTAACACCAGTCCCTAGCACCAGTTCTTTTCTTCAGTCTAAATTTGTTCTAAGAACGTACTTCAGAGGACTCGGGCCAACTTGTAAATCTGGTTAACTGAATTAGCAGAGTCATACAGTGCAGCAAATTAGGCTAAAACTGACCCTGCGAGACTTTTGACCCGGATCAGTCTGCTGAACTATTTATTGCTTGTCTTCACAAGTAGTTGTACCAGCACAGCTCGAGGAGGGAGGAAGCAGACAGAACCTCCTTCAAGATATTTTTGCCATAAAGCATGTCCTTACTTTTCTTAAAAGGGGCTGCATAGGGCAAGATGCTCCGAGCGCCTCACAAGAAGGCTTTAGAAGAGGCCAAAATTCATCACTGCGTTGGCTGGGGTATAACACAGTCACAGCTCATGGGAATTGAATGGTGACTGCAAGATTAGTGGTTTGTCGTTTCTTTGCCAATCCCTTCTGTTTGCTTTTGGTGCAGGGGTCAGTGAAAGACCAGCTGAAGGCATATGGTGCTCTCACGGAAAACGTAACCCGGAAATACACTCGCCAGATTCTCGAGGGAGTCTCGTACCTTCACAGCAACATGATTGTGCACAGGGACATAAAGGGTGAGACCAGCCGGTGATTTATGTGTATACCATGTGCTAAAAGAACTCTGAAAAAAGAAACCAAGCCTTAAGAATTCAGTATCCTGGCTGGGGCTTCTGAACGTTGCTTTGCTCAGTTATCCCCTTTTGGTACATCCTCGTACATCCTCGCACAGGCCTTAGAGAAGGTTGTGTTCTGGGCTGGGTAAGGGAAGTTGGGCTGTTCTCTCTACAGGTCCTGAGAGCATGGCAGTTGGTTGTAGTAAGGAAGACTGGAAGCCTCTAATTCTTAGGAATGCTCCTCTGCAACTCCTCTTCTTCCTCTCATGCCCCAGCAAAATGAGGTTGAGGTGCCAGCTGACTTTCAGTGCCCCCATAAGCCATGCTCATTTCCCTGTGGGTTCCCTTCTGATTTCTTCTCTGCTTGGCCAAAGCACCATTGGTGGGCATACCAGTTGCCATAGGAGCTCCGTGCCTGCTCCTGACAGTCCCACGTACCTCAGGCTCTTGTGACTGGACTGTCTTGCCTCCTCTGTGTAAGAAACCTCTAATCTTCCATGTAGAGCCTCTGGGATTAGTCCTTAATCTTCCTCTTCCCAATACAACCCCACGGAGCCAGCCAGTCTCCTTAAGAGTTAATGTCAACAGATGTGGCAGACACCACACAAATTTTTCTGTGCTCTAGAGGGACCAGGAGGGTTGCTTGCTGCAGGAAAAATAGCCTCTTGTTCCTGGCTATAAATCTTTGTTGCATCCCCTCTAGGCTGGCAAAGGGAAATGAGCTGCTGATTCTTGGACAACACCTCGTACAGCGCTCATGCGGCGTTCCTTACCAAATGATTTCCTACCTCGTGGGTTATTCGTTGGTTTGCACCCATCTAAACCAAACTGTTAACTCGCCTCCGGGGTCCTGGATGGACAGACTTGTTATTCTGCATTCAGCTCTTCCAGTGGGGAATTGAAGTGATAAAGCTATTTCCCAGTGCAAGTGCGTTTCAGTTGGGGGCAGAAGGAGTTCATGTAGGCACACACCAGATAATGGCAACACAGGGTTCTTGATCTTACTGCGGCTTTGGAGGAAGAATTGTTTTTGATGTCTAAGCCTTAGTTAAGCTTAGCTAAGCTCTTAAGTTTGCTTTTTTTCCCCTGGTGCTTCATGTTCGGGACCTCTGACCAAGTAAAGTGGAGATTGACTTGTTTATTGTAGGAGTTCAAAGTGGTTTAATTAGCTACATCTGTTACCCAGCTGACCAGAAAGCGATGGTTATGCTCACCAAAGCAGCATCCCAATAAAATCCTTTTCTATGCAGCTCTGTACTATCTGAGCCGTTGGCCTGGGGCCCTGCATAGGCTGTCTGAGCTGTTTACGGGCACTGTAACAATGACGGTGCTGACTCAGCTCTCGTTTCCCTTCCCCCTGCACTTCCTTGTGTTTTTCCCCTGAAGTTTTTCCCATTTGCAGCCATTAGCAATTGGCTTGTCTACAGCCCGAAATAAAGAAATGATGTTCAGCAGGTCACCTAAGGCTTAATGGGGAAAAAGCCATACTGTGAGCATGGGTATTTCTGGGTTGGATATCAGCTCTGTAGGCTGTGGATCCAACAGCTGGATTGCATGAAAACAGCTGTCTCGATTCTTTGTTTTTTCTCCAGGAGCCAATATTCTCCGTGACTCTGCTGGGAATGTGAAGCTTGGGGACTTTGGGGCCAGCAAACGGCTGCAGACAATCTGTATGTCTGGAACAGGCATCCGCTCTGTCACTGGCACGCCATATTGGATGAGCCCGGAGGTGATCAGCGGAGAAGGCTATGGAAGAAAAGCAGACGTATGGTGAGGCTTTAACTTTCTGTCCGTAGATCAATTTACAGCTTTTCTGGAGCAAGATAAGACATAGACGTTCTGTCGTCCGTATATCCAAATTCAGCTTTTGTCTGGATCAAAAGTTTAAGGTGAAGCGAAGTAGTTGATTTGAACTCAAGGCATGATCTGCTGCAGGCTGTGCTTTGCAGTGTCAACAGACAACTGCTCGTTTAGTCTTTCAGGAACAATTTCCACTCATTCCTCCCTCAAACTGATAACTGATTTTTCTGTTTTCCGACTTCCTCTGGTGTGAGGTTTCCATCCTCCTTATATCCATAATAAGAGAATGAAGGTTGTTTAGGGACCGTCCGTTCAGTTTGTTATAAAATGAGAGCTGTGCTTGTAACACTGTGGAAGTGAAAGGAATAGAATTTGAGTATGTTGACAAAGCTTTAAAGGAAAGATGCCCAAACCTGGAATAACACAAAAGATACAGGTCAGATCCGAGGTGATCTGCAGTATGCATGAATGGAAACTGTGGCCACGCTACTATTGGCATAGCTGAGAAACGGCCTCTATCGAAAGGAAAAAGCAAAATCTTAGTTCTGGAGGCCTTAAAAAGGTGAGATTTTAAAACTAATCTAAATGACAGCAATAAAAGGTACGTGTTTGTCTCTCCAGTAAAGCAAGGCCTATGCTATTTCCTGTACAAGCAGGGAGTGGAAACGTAGCTGAAATTTGTCTCGTACGCGAAGAGTTAAGTTCCGCAGGCTCTCCCAGTTGGGATGCTTGGGGAGAGAATGGAGCACGTGCCCTTCCCTCTGGGTTGATGCAGTTGTGGATTTCCTCTTGGTGCTGACATGGGTCCATTCCCATCAAAGAGACGCTGCCGTTGGCTGGGCTCCAGTTCCTACAATCCTGATCATTATTTAGGAGAGGGTCAGAATTTTCCAGTGCAGCGTTAGTCCCAGGGTGGATGCGTATGGCCGAGAGGCTCAAAGACGTAACAAATCCAGCCACCTGGCTTTCCGCCACTGCTGCAGGCCCCTCTCCAATTTTCTTTTTCCTAAATAGCAGAAAATGTGAGCTATTTGTTATTGCTGGAGTGACTTGACATGAAAAACATTCCTGCTGTTTGCTGAATATCTTAAAGAAACCGGATCTGCTTAAACGGTATAAATCAGTCTAAACAATAATATATCCCTGCTTGCTCTTGAGCAAACCCCCAGCACTTCAGCACACATGGTTTGCATTTTCTGTACTCTCTTCTAGTGAGTCTTAAATGGCTGGAAACCAGTGTAAAATTTTCACGTTGGATTTTAAACCTTGTCAAAAAGTCATTTCTTGCATATTCACTGGATTTAATTCCTTTCCTTCCTTGTCTTGGCAACTGATGTAAGTCTGCCTCTGAAAATGGCTTTGCTTTGCTTTTCACTTCAAAAGAGGGTTTCGTTTAAAGGTGGAAGAGGCAGTTTTGCTTTTTTAATGGAAAGATGCGATCAAAACACAGGGCTGGATATTGGAAGTTCACTGATCTGTGACCTGGAGGAAGCAATTGATCCTTTTTGAACAAAACCCAATCACTGCAGTACTACAGAAAACCCATCTTCCCTGTGAAAGTACTGGTGTCACGCTTGCTTCAGAAAGGTGGCCGAGCCACGTCTGTCCCCATAATCATGTTTTTGCCTGGAATTAGCCTGCAGAGCCCCATTAGATTTACTAGGAGTTTTGCCTTAATGGAACGATGCATCTGCCTACTGGCGTTTTAACTTACTGCCTCCTCGGCTTGAAGCTGTTAAGACTTTAATTATTTTTTTGACTGTCTGTGACGCTTGGTTTCTTGTGAAGGGGAGATGTTAGGTTTGGGTTTTTTTCCCCTGACGTGGGCATTCTGAGGCTGTGCGCTGAGAAGGGATTTTGCCGCAATGGCTTTGTGGGGTCAACCAGCTCTGATCAACTGGACCTTGGTTAAAAAGTACGTTTTCTCCCTTGCAACGCAGCGAGTGCCTTTGAAACACAGCAGCAGCACCCAGAATAGCTCAGAGGTCGAACGGTGCCTTCAGGGACCTCTCGCGTGCGCTTCTTGTCCCCTGTTGTTAATGCCAATGTTTAGTGAGAGTCGAATTTGAGCAGAGGGCAGCTTTGCAGCAGTGGAGAGCAGCCTCCCTGTCTCAGCACTCCACTGCGAGCCCAACAGCAGTAAAAGCGGTGACGTTGGCTGGGAACCTGGGCACACATGGGGCTCGTTGCGCACAAAGCCATTTTATAGCTGTTTTCAGAGCAGTGCTGCACCTTGATGTTGGCTGCTTGGAAGTTCTCTCTGAACGCTGTGCATTATTTTCTAAGGCAATTCTCACTTTGGTTTGTTTCTTGTTACGTTTTGGTTTGTTTGTTTTTTTTTTTCCTGTCTTCTTTTCCAGGAGCCTGGGTTGTACTGTTGTGGAAATGCTGACAGAGAAGCCGCCCTGGGCAGAGTACGAAGCCATGGCAGCCATTTTCAAAATCGCCACCCAACCCACCAACCCCCAGCTCCCCTCTCACATATCAGAACATTGCCGGGACTTTCTAAAGCAGATCTTTGTGGAAGCCAGGCACAGACCCTCTGCTGAAGAGCTGCTCAGACACCAGTTTGCACAGCTCCAGTACTGAATTACCTCCCTTGCTAGCAGCTCCTTGCTGGGCTTTCGGTGCCCCGTCTGGTCTAGTTGCAATGGCCCGTTGTGGTGCTGCATCTTCAAAATGCCAACTCAGCTGTCCTAGTCCTTTGGGGAAGTGATGCCAAGGAACCTAGGGTCTGCTCTTGTGCCTGATACCTTTGTTTGCTGGACTAATGTTTCTTCTACCGACAGCTGCCCAAACAGAGCTGCATTTTTGCCCGAGTTACCTTGATGTGAAATTGCAGCTGGCTGCATGTTTTCTGCGGGCCCAAGAATGGGAACCTAAGAAGGGTCTCGTGGGTTGAACATTGAAGAAACCGGAACCAAAGTGGGAACTGGAAGAGCTCCGCTCTTCAGAACGGAAACGTGCAACAGCCATCCAGACCAGCTCTCTACGTGTGGGTCACTGGTTTCCAGACTGCTAGGGTTTTAGAGGCATCTATAGTACATGAATCCAGCAAAAAGCCATGTGTCATTGAGCATGCGCTCGCTATATAATTATATATTTTTCTTCTTAAGTATTCAGCATCTGAAGGTGTTCAGAAAATATTGATTCAAAAGTATGTGAATAGTGTTATTTTATAATGAAACCATGGGTTTTGGGGTGGGGGCGAGAGAGGTCTTTCTAGCTAAATGTCAGGATAATCAGAAAAGTTTCGGCAGAATGCAATCGCACCAGGGCCCGAGATAAGGGCTCTCCCACTGGCGTTAGAAAATCCAGAGCTTGATCCAAGGCTTGATCTGTCCTAGCATTAAGATGGTGTTGGTTAGTTGGTGTCCTGCTAGCCAACAAATTTGTGCTCCTGCTTCACCTCCCTGGGCCTGCTGGGTCTAAACAAAACCCGTCTTGAAGGGAGTTCTGCGGAACAACTTTCTGTTGCACCTTTCTTTTTGGCTGGGAACTAATTTACCATCCCTTAAACCAAAGATAGTTCATCTGGTGCCCGGGAATTTACTTCAGGAAAAGCTTGTGTGTTTTTCGGAGGACCTGGCCTAATGGAAAACTGATTTATTTTTTTTCACAGGGAGAATTTGCTGGACACTAGTTTTGTGCACAGTGAGTTAGAACCGAGCTCAACCCTTCAGCGTGTGTGTTTTGTTTTACAGGTGTGCAAATGTTCATTTACAGTTTCCATAAAATATTAGGGCCCTAATTTAAATAAGCTTTTGTACGAGTTCAGTCAAACAGTGAACCAGAGGGAACGTTTGTACTGCTAGCACATTTCTAAAACGGACTGGAGATCCCCGTGTGGGTACCAGCAAAATGTATCCGAGTGATTTTGCATTTGAAAGGTACCACATCTCTGAGAACTGAGTTTCCTGATGGCTTCCTGGCCTCAAATACTCTGCGTTGTTTGGGGCACTAATAGTCCTTATTTCACTCAGAGCAGCAGTTTTTAACTGGGGATTCATGGAGTAATTATAAGTTACCTGCGTGAAATGAAACTAAGAAAAGCAAATGTAGTATTAGCTAAAATACTGTTTTATAGAGCGACACTAAAGGTGTTCTGCTCTTGTATTGGAAACCATATTAAGGGTCCACATGCCTCCACTCTTCCCCCTGCCCCCTCCAAAAGAAAACTTGAAAATTGCTTTCATAATGCAGTAAAATTAACAATTTTAAGTGAATGCTTATAGCAGGAAACAGCAAGTTTTAATGAAACCAAGCTCCTGGAACACATGATAAATAATGTGTTTAATTAAAAGGGGGGGGGGGAAAATAAACCCTAAAAAAAAAAAAAACCCGGACAACCAAAAGCCCTGAAGGAGTTTAACAATCTGAAGTGGGTTTTTTGTGCCAAATGTGTAATTAGTGAAAGCAAGCTAGTGTTGGTTTCGCTTTCAGGCTCTCCTGCACTACTACAAGGATGCACTGTTTAGGTTGCAGGCACTTAGGGGTATATCTTTTATGAAAGCCCTTGTTCCATAATTTATTTAATTCTAGTTGAGAGCACTTCTATTGATCTTTTCCAAACCTGGAACTTGACTCCAAATTGTCAAGACACGTGGCCTGATTTTTTGGCCTGCACTTCACTGTCGCTTGCACCGAAGGGACGTGAGGGCATGACACTACTGCTGTGGTTTTAGGGAGCTTTTTACACCACTTGGCTGTGGTGTAAGTGGCTGCGGACGCTGCAGGGGAATGTGAAATCATTGCTGTCGTCCTGATGACAGAAGTAGGGTGGTCAGCACTCCTGGGGGGCCCGGTAGCACTCTTCAAGCCTTGCAACCAGCACCTAAATATACCAAAGATTGGAATCTCTTTATTCATCACGCTTTACCCTGCAGACGTACGGCAGCAATCAAGAGCGCGGTGAGCCTGTCTGCGTAGGTTTCTTTCAACCCTTGGCTTGTCCTCCCCAAACCAAGACCTTCTTTTCCTTGCTGTTCCCACCCCTTGCGTTTTGGGAGAGAATAGGGCATGAGGAAACGGTGTAACTTTCCATGTTTCAAAGCAACTAAATCCTCAGGATCTGTTGTGGCTTTTACCTCATACGCGTCACGGAAGGCTGTTCCAGAGCAGAGCAAAGAGCGTCATGGACTGATGGGCTCAGTCCTCTCCCCGCCAGAGCTCCTGGTCCTTCCCACCACCTATGTTGAAATGTGCCTACTCCGTGTATACACTTGTATTCTGGTCTGTGTTAAAGTAAATAGCGATTGTACAGCGACAGAGAACATGGGGGTGCCAGCTTGGACTTCTTGTATTCCAGTACCTGACCCAATGCCACCCGTTCGGCACAGGAACAAGCCAAAGCATTACTTGTATGTTTGGAGATGCACTTTTATGAATGTAGTTTATATCGCTCTTTTTTAGCTCTTTTTACATCATGTAAACGGTGATGCCTCATACTTTTTTTTTTATTTATATCATAAAAGATCATATTTGGTGATTTTTATATATATCGACTCGACTGTTATGGGGTAGGGGGGGAGGACGGGAATAAATTTGACGCCTTTATGAATTTAAAAAGGAAAAAAAAGCAGCTGGTTTTGCAGAGAATTTGCTGATGGTTTATAACAAGTAGAGCCAAGCCAAAATGCGTTCTTTGTTTCCTCACAGCCCTATTGATTATGGACAAGGAAGGTCTGGATTCCTAAGTCCACTGCTACAGTGAATAAGCTTGGGGCAGACATACTACAGTCTCTTAACACGGCCCTGGCAGCAAAAAAGTTTCAAGTGGACATAAATGTAATTATACGTCTAAATTGAATTATATCTGGCCTCTTTATCCTGGCAGAATTCAGGGGAGGAAAAAAAAAAAACAAACCAAAAACTGGGAATAAACTCATTCAGGGGAGAGTGGAGGGAGGAGTGCCAGGCTAACAATAAGCTATTGTGTCCATTCCAAATGTCACTTTCTGTTTTCTGCTGTTCCTTCCAGGGAGGGATATATAGTGAATATTGAGTATTGGGATCCTGGATGGAAGGTGCTGCAGAAATTGAGAATATTCTATGTGAAGAAAAATCTCTTACAGGAGTCTCCTTATCCTGAAACAGTTGAAACTGTGACCAGGAAAATGTCTGAGATTCCCATCAGAGAGTACCCGGGGGGAACAGAGGATTTGACTTATTAGGAAACAAACTGTTGGCATTTTGGTCTCGGTGTGACGATTCTGTGCATTCCAGGTTATTTGCTTGTTCTCCAGTAAACCTGATCTTTGCCTATTCTAGTGGCAGTAGCTTGCAGCAATTTGATTTTTTTTCTTTTTTCTTTTCCTTCATCTTTTTGGAGTAGTATTCCAAAGGACTTGAAGATACTCTAAACGGTTCCCGTTGCCATTAATTACCAAAACAAATTGACTGAGAGGGAAATTGGTACCTGCTCAGATGCCACATGTGATTTCCAAGTGCCCAGAGAGCCAGGAGAACTTGTTGAAACCTCAGTAAATATATATATATCCCTGCTGTACAAGCTTCCTCTGGTAGGCAAAGGCCAGATACCCGGAGCTGTACAGGGGGGCTGAATGAGATCCCAGGGATTGGTGCTTCGGTTAATAGCTGCGGGACGGAAAGGTTTTATATTTGAATACTTACAGTCCTGTGGCTGTCACCTTGGTACCTGCCCTTGGAGCTGGGAGTATTCAGCCTGTCTTTAATTTCCAGAAAAAAAAACAAAAATAGGTATCCTCTGTGGTTTAACGGAGTTTGGGCTTCAGGTCTTTAAACTCCAGCCTTGTTTAGGAGCGAATCTCGCTGAGCAGCTCTGAATTTTCCGGTTAGAAAAGGCAGATGTGCCTAAGGTGCGGTTCAGAAATGAAGAAAAGGACTTTATTGTCTGTCAATACCTGTCTGACATAAACTGTGCAGAGCAGGGAGACATTGCTTTAACCTGGATTGTGCAGAAGACCTTGAACCAGTAGTCTATATATACCGACCGGGGGCTTGCAGTGCAAAGCCAGGCCAATGTATCGTTTTATTTACAATAAAATTATCATTTATATGAAAGCCTTTTTGGTGGTGGTTTGCAGCGCAGCGTCTCTTACTTCCTGCGTAAATGGTGCCTCGAGATAAGTAAGACGATTAATTAGTTTTCCTTCTAACCAAGGACCTTAACTGAAGGAGGACGTTTTTCCTTTCTAATCAAGGACCTTAACTGAAGGAGGAAATTTTTCCTTTCAGGAATTTATTCTTGGGGACAGATGGAGAAGTGTCCTATTCGTGAAGCATTGCTTCTCGGATCGGGTAAGTGTGTGTCCTTACAAGGCTGCCTCTGAGGAAGGTCATGTTCATCCATCTTCACTCTTCAAAAAGAGAGGTAGAACGGCTCCGTCCCTCTCGTTAGTGTGGAAGAATAGCACTATCTGCATTTCAGCGCACAGGAGAGGAGCTGAAATAGTTTATTGGCTCTTCAGGTGGAGATCTTACTGGTGGAGAGCAGGAGCTGAGGTTTCCATTTGGATTTTGCTGTGGTGGCGAGTACGTTACTCCGGGTCTTGGTCGGTAAATGTTCTTGATTACTTGATGCGTAACAGGGTGGATCGTCCTCAGGAGGGGAGAAGGCAGTTGGTGACAGGAGCAGGAGGAGACGGGTAGTGTGACAATTCCCGAGTTCCTGCTGTGGTTGCTTCAGCTGGGAACTCTCTAGACGATACCCAGAGCAGCTTGCAAAGGGGGTAACTCCAGCTCTAGCTCATGAAGCTCCTTGAAACTGTATATATTCTAAATACCTGGAAACTGTTAAAACCTTCCTGAATTGTTTCTCCTTTGAATGTGTTGTCATTTGAGCAAAAATTTGGAGAAGTAAGGCCTCTGGAGTTCAGACAAATGGGAGATACCACAAGCTCCCTTCCAGAACTGAAGCTTCCCAGCAGGAGTGGAGGAAACTGGTCATTCTTGCATTGAGAATATCATGGATTTGGGACACGATAAGCTTCACTGTTCCAGAGTAGGGCACGGGTATTAAACCACACTTCCAAATATTTTCAGGCTTTTTTTTTTTTGCTTTTTTTTCCAGCGTACTATCTTAGGAAAGGACAGAAATAGTGCTCCTATAAAACTTGTCTGTGCTGCTGCTTGGTGAAATGCTCATTTTTTCCTGGTACTGCTCTGTCTGTTTATGCAGCTCCTCATCTTCAGTGTCACAACCACTTAAGCAGTGATTTGAATGCCACCGAGGTCCCTTGAGATGCCGGCCGCCCTGGTCCCTAACCACAGCCTCCCTATTAATGGCCTTTTCCCAGGCCGTGGTATAGCCAGTTGCTATGTCGCTTAAATACTGAAATATTTGTCAATATGAACAAATAAGAATAAATGGGTTAACAAGCTGATGCAATAGAAACCCCTGCACATGAAACAAGTATATGCGTGGCGCTTCTGTACCGTTCCAGAACAGATGAGAACCAGACAACTGAAGTTGTCCAAGAACAAAAAAAATGCCTTGTGGAACCAGAAATAACCACCTCCCGCTGCTTCCCGACACCCTCCTCCTGCGTGTTAGAACCTGAAAATCCTACTTTTGCCGAAGGAGGAACTTGGAAATTCTCTATTACCTTTCCTTGAGGAGGTCCTTCCCAAAGCTGATGCGTTCATTCTCCTTTCCGCTCTGGATGTCCGGCGGTAACGTTTGCTTTATGGATGTGAGATTCACCTCTTAAGCCTGTACGATGGCAGGCTTTCTCCTGGACTCCCGCTCACCCCTCGCAAAAGTCAGTAGCTCTATAATAATTCTGCTTTCCCTAAACACAGGGTTTGTCGTCCTGACTTGAGTCTTCACCATCCCTGTCCGTAGGTGGTGGGTGAGCAGGGGCTGGGCGAGGAGAACATCTGGAGGATCGGGCTGAAGGTAGAAGTGAGCAGCCACGAAACACTGACCAACACACAAAAGAAATGCAGCTGAAAAGCTCTGCTGCCTCTTTCATTTCTGGTAATTTGTGTGATACGGGTAGCGTGGCGCAGGGGAAGGTGACTTAAGGTATGTTTCCTCTCTAAATCCAGCTCTGAAGCAAGTAGAATTTAAAAATCTCTAAAGAGTGTGGCTATACTACAATACTGTGGCTCTTTCTGTTAGGACAGCAAAGTCTAAAGTAGGAGCAATGTCTTCTGGATTTAATATCGCTTGGGTGGGGGTGGATTGCATTATATCCAGGAAATGCTGGCACGGTCAGCTGTCGTGTCACTTGTTCTTCTGATGCTGATCTCTGCCTAGTGCTCTGTGGCTTGTCTAAAACTGGACATCTGGATCGTAGAATCACTTGGGTTGGAAGAGACCTTCAAGATCGAGTCCAACCATAAACCTATGCCAAACCCACCACTAACCCATGTCCCTCAGCACCACGTCTACCCATCTTAAATACCTCCAGGGACGGGATGGATGTATATGGATTCTTACTGGGTTGGGGGTGGGTTTTTTCCCCAAAACAGTTTTTATTACATTAATCTCTCAGCTTGAATTTTTAGACTCTGGAAAATGTCCTTTCTTGAGCTAAAAGGCAGGTTGGTAACGGAAGACTCATACTTGGGTGGAAACGCGAAAGAAAGCTGCAGTGTGTGCAATGCAGATAAAGGTTATTTGTTGCTCCTCGCTCGTATTGTTTCTTCGGCGGCGGGACCAGATCTGGGCTGTGGAGGAGAGGAAGCGCCGGTGGCAGCGTGCCATTTTCTGTGCTCCAGATCAAGGGCCGGTTTGAGTCCTGCTGTCGTCGTCGCGACGCCCTGGAACAGCCCTTGGGCTGCTGCTGAAGCCGCTGTTCTTTGAGCTCTTGCTGCGTCGCCCTGGAGCCTGGCAGAGCTGCCGCACGCTCTGCTGTGGCTGCGACTTTTGCTGCTTCTCCGACTCCTCTGCTGGGGATATTTTCATCTGGAGCCGCTGCACGGCTTTTGCTGGGCTGGAGCAGAAGCAAGAAGCCCCAGCAGGGACCAGGTCATGAGTCGGGAGGAACTTTAAGTTGTTAACCTCAACCGCGCGCGAGCTCTGCGCGGCATCCTGCGGCGGGTTGCGGGCGGTATCTATCTCCCCAGCTCTTCCTTCGCTTGCCAGATGCTTCGTTTCTCGCTGAACCCGGCGCTCTGGACAGCTTCTGTCTCGCCGTCCTTGTCCCAGGCTGGCGTGGGGTGCCGCTCGGCGGAGCTGCTGTGCAGTGCGGCTCAGCCTCACCAGGGGGAGTGCAGGATGCTTCCCCTTGCCGCCCCGCGCTGACCGCTGCCTTCTGGCCGTGCAGAAATTTTGAATAAAAAAGACCTAGTAATGATTGGCAGCCATACACGCTGAAAACCTGTGGTCCTCCTCCTCTTCGTGGGTTTTTACGTCCATAAATCTCACCCCAGCTGTGAGGTCTGAACATGCTGAATCCTGCTGGCTCCATCCATCCAGGCTGCTGGTTCAGACTCCCGGTCGAGGGAGGCTGCTGGCAGCTGGGATGAGAACAGACAGCCCTGGCGCTTAAAGATGGAGATTTAAAGCGAGGGCATTGCAATAAGAAGTCACCGTGTCCCCTCAGAAACAGGATTTTTGTGTGTGTGTTGCCCAAAAGGTATGTGAAGGGTACAGGTGATTCAGAAAGGAGGATTCCAGTCCCAGTGGAGGTGAGACCAGCTCTTATCATAAAATCAGCTGGATTTTAGCTAAACGTTAGGGACAAAGATAATGTTTTGGGCTTTTTTTTTTTTTTTCCCCCATTAATGTTTTTACAGCCATCTCTGAGGCATTTTAAGCTGGGGTTGCTGTAGTGCTCCTACTTCTGGTTCGCCCCGGGAAGGTGCGCACTGTCATGTGTGTAGCGTGCCGCCTTCGAAATGTATCGGGTGGATAAAATAAGCTCCAAGCATGTAAAAAAAAAAAAAAAAAAAAAAACCCCNNAAAAAAAAAAAGCCCTTCCCACATGTGTTACTGCTAGGGTTTCCCTGGGCGTGGAGCCTGGCCTGTTAATCAGGGAAGCGGGATTTCGCCGCTGGCTGCTTTGTGTGCAGCAGCCATTCTGTGAAGCGGAGCTGCATCGAGCGTCTCTCTCCCCCACGTGAATCGGATGCTCCTCGGATTCGCTTCCCTGCCCTGAACTGTGGTGCCTGGCTCAGGTTGCTGCAGCCTGTTTTGGTACCACGTACCTTGGTGGTTGGTTCCTGCTCTCAAAATCGGAGAAATGATGGAGTAACAGGCTGGAGATCTCACACCTCCTGCTCTGCTACAGCAACCAGAGTTTTCTGTGCACGTATAAGGAGATAGGAGAAAATGGCGAGTGCTTACTGCCTTTAGACAAAATCCCAAATTTCAGTTTTGGGGAGGGAAGGAGAGAAACGGAACATCATTATCCTGCTTGTTAATGTTCTCATTTTAACTGAAAGCCCAGCGTTTAAAAGCGGGGAGGTTTTTTTTTCTCCCTCCCCTACCCCAAAATCATCTGGTGTAGGCAGCAACGCTTTCTGCCGAGGTGAGAGAATCGGGAAGCGAGGCTGGCAAGAAACAGGAAGCGAAACGGAGCAGCCTGCTTTCGTTTTCTAAGGCAGCCATAGGAAGGAAGGGGCCACAACCCCAGCAGCATCACAAGACCCTCGCCGCAGAGCAGCGGCCGCCTGGTTTCTGTTGTGTGATGGCGAATGCCGCAGGGCTGCTCAGGAAGTGGCTCTTGTCGTGGTGTAAATCTGTCGCCGGCGCGTTGGCATGAGGAGGAGTCGGCAGCACCTGCGTGACGGGGACAGTTAAAGCACTCGCTGGGGCTCAGACTCCCTCGGGAGCCTCGCCAGGGGCTGGGTGCAGTCCCTGTGGTGTAAATCCCCAGGTGGTGCCCAGCCAGAAGAGCCGGCAGCCCTGCCCTTTGACAAGCCCTTAACTAAAAAGGAGAAATAACTTGTCCAACGGGATGGCCATAAGGCTCCTGGGGTCATCCCAGCCTTCTCTTCCCCGAGATCAGCTTTGCCAGCGAGGGAGAGCTGGGGCGGTGCTGCCGGGGCCGTTGGTGTGCACTGGGAGCCCTGGTGGGACCTGTGCTGGGGCAGCAGTGCCGCAGTGGCTGGCGTTGAGAACACGTCTCTCCACGTACCCTCTGTGCCTCCCGGGACTCCTAGGGACTGCCCATGCGCATCTTTTTCCCTCTTCAATCCTTAGCTCCCCTTGCCATGACTGTGCCTGGGTTCTGCCGGACAGGACGTGCTCAGCGGGAGCTGATGTTATCGGTCGGGGACGGAACAGGGGCTCCTGCTGGTGATATCAAAGGCTGTCGCTCTGCTGCCTGGCCTCTGAAAAGCCTAATTCCCGAAGCGTTTGAAAGACGCGGGGTTCCTGAATGCTTACTCTTTCAAGCTAGTCTTACAAATCCTGTGTGGAGGAAGGAGGTAAATAATAATTAAAACCAGCCTCACCTGCTTTTGCTGCATTAGGCTCGCCAGCCCGGCGGGTCTTGTTTGGGCTCTTTAATTTGTAGGGACTGGGCTTATCCAGACACCGCAGCTCAGCAGAGCGGGCTGATCCTGAACCAGCCCTTGCCTTGCCCCCATCCGCCCGGCTCTGCTGCCCGTCCTGCCCGTGGCGCCGGCTGCGGAGTGAACAGAGCCCGCGTCTGCTCGCGGAGGCAGGGCACGAGGTTTATTGATACGGAGCGGGGAAGCGAGTAAGCCACAAACTGTGTGTGTGTGTCTGTGTGTGTGTGTGCACGCAGGGTAAAGGAGTGGATCTAACCCACAGCAGAGTGAATTCCCTTTGAGGGTGGTCTGGGCTCCGCGCAGAAGCAACGGCCGGAGCACGTAGTACCGTTGGCGAACAATTTGAAACCCTGGCTTTGGTCCCCAAAGGACCAGTCAGAACATTACACACACGTTTCCAGGAGTAGTTTCTTGACCCTGCGCGGGCAGAGGCTCTTTCCACAGGAACTGGGCAGTGAGAGGTGGACGCGACCGCTCCCCCCCACCTCCCCGCACCTCTGGGAACACAGGACAAGACAGGGAAGGCTCGGAAACCTTGTATTACAAAAATAAAAGAGCGCATGGCGCAGTGTCACGCGTGAAGCTGCCATGCCAGGCTCCAGCGCAGAACGTACCAATCGAAGGCAAATATAAAAAAGACAGACACTGGTTAAACAGTTGCAGGGCAACATCCTTAAGGCTGAACAATCCCAGCTGAACTGAGCTGATGTAAACCAAGGACCCTCCTCCTTCGGAGCCCCAGCAAGGCAGGATTGGTGTGGCAGGAGCGGGGAGCTCTGCCGTGACGGGCAGGCTAGGTAAAGACCCCAGGTCGTCTCCTTTTCCGTGGTGACAGGTCTGGAACGTGTGAACGGGGCTGGGGTTCCCATGGGGACAAGCGCTTCGGGTCTGATCTCATGGGGGAGAGGGGCCTGCGGAGAGAGCGCTTTGGGTCTGGGGGCTCTGCCCCGGTGTCGTCTGCCCCGGCACCTCTCTCTGCATCACCTAAAGCGGGCCAGGCTGCCTCCCCTCCCTTCCCTTCCCTTTTTTCCCTTCCCTTCCTGCCCGCAGCCCCTTGCATCCCCTTTGCTTTACATCAGCTCAGTTAGCCCCGGCTCAGCACTGCTCCGTGCCGTCCCTGCCGGGCTCCAGGGAAGGGTGGGCTGGCCCCGCTCATGCTGACTTGGTCCCGCTCTCCACCTCCTTGTGCACCCACAGCTCCTTGTGCTGCTTGCGCCCAAAGCCCTCGTCGTAGTTGCCTTTACTCTTGAAGAGCTGCTGGAAGTGGGGCTTGCAGTAGAATTCCCCGTGGAGCGCCGCGTAGCTGCCCAGGCTGGGGAAGGAGGAGGGCAGGGTTAGCTGGGGGGAGCGTGAGGCTCAGGGCCACCGGGACAGGGGAGGAAGGAGGAGTGAACAGCAGGAGGGGACACTTGGAAAGGGCCAGCTGCTCCCTCCAGGCAGCTCTGGGATGTTGGGGGCTGCTCGGGGCAACCTTAAAGGTCTGTAAAGACGGGGGTCCCGCGGGGCAGCTCAGCCTTGGCTCCGCGTCCTCTAGGAGGACACTCTGGCTCAGTTCTGTATTACCTTGGGGCTGCTCTCGAGGGGAGAAAACTATTCTTCCTTACCAGGTGGGATTTAGCTGAGACTTGGGACCAGGTTGGGCACTTAAGCCCTTTTCTCGCTGCCGTGAGTGGGCTGGGGGTCACAAGGAGGGGCTGTGATGGGTCGGGGGGGTGACACCCATCCACCTGGCTGTCGGTGGCCTCCCGGCCCGGCTCACCTGAGCTTGGTGTGGCAGTGCTTGCAGCAGAAGCAGGCGTTGTGGAAGACTAATTTATCCGCCACCAGCCGCTCCATGGGATAGACGGTTTTCTGGCAGGCGGTGCACATCTCCTTCACCTGCGCCTTCAGGCTGAAGGACTGGGCAAGGAGAGAGCAAAGGGAGAGAAGGTGAGGAAGGGGTTTGGGAGACCCCGGCACCCGCCGCAGCCCTCTTCCCCGACATCCATGCTGCCATTTGCCGGAGCGTTGGTTGGCGTGAAGCCGCCCCGTCTCCCCAAGCCCTCCCTGTGCTGCTCCACTGGTGCAGCCTCAGGCTCTGGGTCCTTCCCCCCTCGCCGTGCATCCGCAGGACGTGGCAAAGTCGCGGGTACCTTGGAGCGCTGCACCGTGCTGCCTCCTGAGTTGTTCTTTGCCTCCTAAGGAGGGAAGGAGAAGAGAAACGAAAATGAGAGGCGGCACTGAGAAGCCTGGCGCCGAGCTGGGCTTGAGGAGGAGCAGCAGAGGATGGGTCCAGGCAGCTGAGCTGCAGGACCTTAGGGCACACCAGCAGCCCCTGCCCGGCTGTCACGGGCACACGGTGACCTCACTTGCCCAGAGACCATGACCTCCGTCAGGTCCTTGGGTGCGAGACACTTCCTGCGCTGTGATGCTTTTCGCGAAGAGAGGAGAAGGAAGAGAGGCAAATCGAAAAAGGGGAAAAAACATTTACATGTCGCAGAGATGGAGCGAGGCACCAGGATGCTGTGGGATGTGCCTGGGGCTGTGGGGGCAGAGCAGCCAGCTCCCATCCAGCAGGATGACGCGACAGGGCAGGTCGACTTTGTTCCTGCCATGGTCCAAGCCATAGGTGACCTCTGTCGCGGTGGTGGCACCCAAGCAGAGACGCAGGAGATGGCACAGCAGATTGCAGAGCACGACCCCAGGGTGACAGCCCTCCCTTGTTCCCAGCCACCCCGGGGGAGCAGCCCTCGCCATCCGCAGGCATTTTTACTGTCCTCGGCTGCCTGGTGCGACCGTCACGCGCGTCTCAGGCCATAGAGGGCTGGCACCAGCCTCTCGGGAATAACAACAGCAAAGCAGAGGAGCCCCACTTCCATGTCCCTGGGGAATGGTTTTCCCTGGGGGGAGCAGAGAGGGGCAAAGGGCTTTGCAGAGCTGCTGCAGCCCCTGGCAAAGCTCCCGCCGTGACCTGCGCTGGCACCGGCGCTGCCAGGTGGGTCCTTGCCTGCGGTCTGGTAGACTACCAGTTCCCCCGGGGCACAACTGGGGCGCCCCTCGCTCCCACGGAGCACGTTGCGCTGGGTCCCCCTCAGCGGATGTTTTGTCTCTGAGTTCCTGCGCTTGCCCCGTTATCAGCCCCGTCGCGCTGCGCAGGAAAAGCCGCGAGCGAAAAGCCTTCGCGAGTCCCTGCGGGCTGCGGGGTGGGGGGGAGGGCAGGAGGGGTGACAGGGCACGGTCGGAGTTGATGACACGCTCCGTGATGTCCTGCAGCTTGGTGGGGGCAGGTGCGAGAGGAGCAACGGGGCAGAGAGATGGGAACACTGAGGTGCCTGAACCTCCACCCCCAGGATCTGGGAGCGGGGTCTCTGAATGCTCTCCCACCCGCAGCTGCAACACTCCTCTCCTCCCAAAATCACCTCCTGCTCCTCCCCGCTGGGTCCCCGTCAGCCACCTGCAAGTGTTTTAGCCTGATGGAAACGCTCCCTTCTCCTTCCAAACGGTCAGGGCCAAAGGGCTAAACGTGCTTTTAGCAAGGTGGACGGGCCAGCGCCGCTCCGCAGCAGACTGGCTCACCCTCTGCACCACTTCTTCCCAAGGTTTGGGCAGTGGGAGCCCAGGACATCACCCCGCTGCCTCCTTGTCCTTCCTCGTGCCGCTGGCTGGCTCTGCTTGGCCAGCACGGCCCCTTCTCTCTGCCCCGAGGCTGATCTTCCGTCCCCGCTCCTCCTGCTTTGTCCTGCCCTATCGTTTCTCCTCTGTATTTTTGGAAACGGTTTGTCTGAGAGACGCACAGGAAACTCTCACTTCGCCGAGCTGCCTCGTCAGACGTTTCCCAGCTGCTCTCTTTGACTGAGGTCAGGGATGTGATTTTCCTCTCACTCCCACAAGGCTGGAAGAGTAAGCCAAAGTCAACACTGGGACATGGGCAGTGAGGAGACTCGGGCCGTGTAAAACCAGTTGCGTCCCTCGGCACTGGTAAAACAACCGCAGGTGCTCTCCTGGGGTTAGGATTTAATATATTGTTTCCAGGCTCAGCTGACCGGAGCTAAGGAAAATGCTGCCTCTTTGGAGCTGGAACGCATCCGTTCCCAAGACTACAGGCAATCCACCGTTGCTCGTCACTTCTCGGCAGCCTTCTGGCTCCGCTCAGGCACACTATCTATTTCATATCTGATATATCCTCCCCCGGGGAAGGGCCATATCCTGTCCCAGCAGGAGATGTTCTTGAGCCTTTATGTTTTTCCATCTCCAATCACTCCAACCCTAAGCAGCTCGCATGCTCCCGATTGTGATCGCAGAACGCCATGGAAACACAAACAAACAGGCGGCAACTGGAGGGGAGAGCGGGGTGAGCAGCTCCGTACGGCCCAAGCCTGGCCGCTGGCGTTGCGATGTGCTCAGCAAACAGCACCTTCTGCTGGAACATTCCTGTCCCCAGTTCTGTTGTTTGAGTAGCCGTGACTGTCCCTTTGATCACCCTAAAACGTCAGGTCTGGAATACAGCTTCTGTCCACAACCCTCCGTCCCTGAGAACCAACACCCAGTTTGAAATTCCCATGCAAACCACAGGGGATCCTACGTACGTGAGTTGGGGGAGGGCTGGCGGGTCCCGTGGCCTGGAACATGGTTCCTTCGTCTCCTCCGTCTATTTAATCCTGAGCTTGAAGCCTGTGGGCTGATGTTCCCCGGGGAGGCGTCTAAGACAGACCTCTTGCAACACCTGGAAAGGAAATGTCAACAGGAGCGTGGCTGGTTTCGTCACCCCGACCCCAGTGGCTCCGCAGCTCTGCAGGAGCTGCTGCATGACAGTGGCACCCTCAGAGCTTCCTCCATGGGGCTGGTGCAGCCCCTTTGGTCTCGGGGTTTCTTGAAGGGTCCGAGAGATTTGGGCGCACCGGGCTGGACTGGCAGTCAGGGGGCGCAGGTCTGGAACACTGCTCGGCTTTAGGAAGCTGGCGGGTGATCTGGGGCGCTGAGCTCAGCAGCTCCAGTCCCGTGCTGGGCTAGGATGGGAGAGGGCTGCTGGAGACATGAGCAGAAGGTGATGTGATGGCTTCTGCTCCAAACCCACATGTGGAAGGCAACGGCCGAGCAATGGCCAAGCTCTTACCAGCAAGGCTACGACTCCCAGCCAGAGCCACTGTCCTGCGAGGCAGCGAAACCGGCGCCCAGTGTCTCACTAACGTAGCCACGGAAGGACTGGTGTTGCTGGAGCAAGGACTGTGATTTTTAGTCTAATTTTAGCCCAGAAAAGCCTCGCTGAACAGAGCGGATGGCAGCTCAGCCGAGCGAGTGATGGGGATTTTGTCTCCTCTGGGGAGCCCGCGTTGCCTTTAGGCTGCGACCCGTAAGCTGTGGCCTCTGCGGGACGTGTCGAGTGCCCGGGAGGATGAGTTTGACAGGTCTCGGACCAGTTTTAATGCAGCACAGAAAAAAAAAAACCACCAGCATTGCAAATCACCCCTTTTGGTAAAAATGAGCTGAAAAGGCACTGACAGATCCTCGGGGGTTTTTCCCCATTGCGTCTTACCTTCAGAAAACACCCATAAAAGGACAGGCTCGGTGCGCCCTGTTTTGCATGTGCAGGACGGAGATACGGGGTTGAGCAAACGATGCCACGGGAGGAGCAGAGCGGGGAATCGGAAGGTGAAGAGGTGGCAGCTCTGCGATGAGGGGGGTGTGCTGGGGGCTGGCAAACCAGCGCTCCCCCCTCCTGCCCAGGGCTCCGTTCCTCTCCTACTGAAAGCTCTCGTCCTCACATTGTCACCCCAAAAACGTTCCTGCTGCCCGAGGGCAAGGGTAGACGCTGAGAAAACCCCAGGGCAGGAGACGTGCCGGGGTGGAGGGCTTGGGGCAGGGGCTGTCTCTGCAATGCCGATCTCACGGTGACATTTGCAAACATGCCTTGGTTTTGGGGGGGCTCTTTGGCTGCCTAAAAACTCCCAACAGCCAGCAGCCAACACCGGGCTTGCGTTGTGCCCAGCAAAGCGCCCAAAATCAGTGGCTGCGTTCGGAGTTGAGACCTTTGCTGCAGGTCCTGAGCAGTGGCGGGAGGGCTGGGCTCCCCCTCGCAGCCCTGGGGGGGCTGGACGGCCCCCGGCACAAACATTTCACATTTCCCAGCCTCGTCTGAGAATACAGCTCTTCTTTTTACCTAAATCATTTCCCGTCTCCTCTGCGGTTTGCTTGTTATTTCCTGCTGGCCGAGCGGGGCGGGTGGCAGCACGCATGCGGCTGCTGCCGTACGCGACGTGTGCTGGGAGTCGGGGCAGAGCCGGCCCAGGAGCCACCCCGCTGGCAGGGGCTGGTGGCCCAAACCCACAGCCCCTCTCTGCCCCCCGTTCCTCGGCAAAGGACCTTCCCTTCTCCCGTCTCGGGACTGTACGGGGGGCAGCCCTCCGGTCCCTCTCCCACGCATGCCTCTAATGCACAACCCTCTCCCTTTTCACCTGCCCTTCGCCTTCTCCCCTGCCTTTGCCACACACATTTCTCCATTCCCAGCTTCCCATCCTCTTCCCAGCTCATCTTCCTCCCCTACCCCAGCCACCTTCCTCCCCTCGGTGTCCCCAGTCTCTCCATCACCCCCCTCTTGCCCTCCCCCGTAAGCACACCCTCCCTGCCTCCTTCCACCTACTCTTTGTTCCTTTGCTTCTCCTGCCCCCAAACCCTGTTCCCTCCAATGCCATCCCACCTGTCCTACCCCATGGCTTGATGTTCTCCACCCAGCCCCATCCTCCAGGTCTCCTTCCTGTTAACGTCCCTCTGCCTCCATCCCTCTGTCCCTCCGTGCACATACCCGGCTCGCAGCCCCGTGCCCACGCTCTCCTGGCCTTCGCTTCAAACGAGAGGTCCCCTCCGCACGGCTGCCCTACAGACGTGCACGTAGGAGTTGCTAAATGTCCTTCCTGCCCAAGGAAAGGAGGCAAGAGGAGCAATCTCAAAGGGGAAGGGTGTGCTGGAGCGATAAGGGAAATGGAACAAGTTAGAAACTGCAGGAGGGTTTCTAGGAGGCCCTCAGCTGGTGTCATCACTCTTCCAAGGAGGCACAGGATGGGATTGGAGCCCAAGGCAGCAAACACAGGTCTCCACGAGCGGAGGAACCCCAGTGGCACAGGCTTTGCTCAAGGACATGCTGCCACATCGGTGTTACGAAGCCTTTGCAAGCGCACGGGGGGTTTCGCTGAGGAGCACAGAGGGCATCTGGGACCACGCAAGAAAGCCAGGTCCGAGTCTCCTCAGTGGAGTCCGGCACCTGAACCCTCCACACCTCTGTTCCCTAAGGCTCTTCGCCATCTTCGCACTCTGGGAAGAGCAGGACCGAAGACTGTCCCCTCCTAGTCATGCAGCCAGCACTTCCAGGTATTTGGCTCAGGGCACGGTGAGAACCTCTTTGCCTTACAGCCTCCTCTTCCTGCCCCTCCTAGGAGCACCTGACGGCTGGCATGGAGAAAAAACCTCCCGTTTTCTCCAAGGGATCTGGGCTTGTGTTGTCTACCCAGGGAGACGGAGCAGCTTCTGACGGCAGCACCGGTGGCCACAGCGTGGCAGGCACAGAGGGAGGTGGACCTCAGTATGAGCCAGAGACGTGGCACCGGCACCAGCAGGATGCACTTGGCACTGACCTTCCAGCTCTGCCTGCCCAGGGCATCACCAGCAGCCGCCGGTCCTGCGCTGGGGGCTTTTTTTGGCGATCTCAGCAAGCTGGGGTTCGACTCGGGACCTGGGGGTTGGAGCTGGTCTGGCATCCACAGGGGCTGCATGCCAGCTCCCGCGTGAGAACAGCTGGGGAGGGGCTACAGCTCTGTCTTCTAGCGCCAGACGGGGGTGAGGAGGGCAACGTCCACCCCAGAAGCCGCTCGGTCGCAGAGCTTTTGCCTGGTGGCTTCTCCCATCCCCTCTCACCATCCTGCCTGACCCCGGGGGCAGACGGAGGGAGAGCGAAGCATCTGGGGTGGCCCCTCAAGGCAATTCCCCAATCCCTCCGATGGCCACCTGCCCCTGAAGCGTCACGTTTCCCGCAGCCAGGATGGGAGCCGGCAGCCGTTCCCCCCGTCCCTTCACCCGCGGGATTGCCCGGGCTGCCCTCACTGCCCAGCCAGCTGCTCCCAGCGGGCCCCCAGCCCGGCACAGCCCCGGCCCTGGCTAATGGCCTCTCCGAAAGCCGATGGGTTTCCGGCACAGGAAAGCAGCGTGACTGCAGAGGGTGAGAGGCCCCTCTCGGCCATATGGTTCCCATTAGCAGCCCTGTAAAGTCCACGTTTACTGCTGGGATCGCTGCGCCGTTGCAAGAGGCTTTCCCAAAGGCGAAGCGCGGCATGGGGGGATCCGGGCCCCTTCCTCCTCCAATTCCTGGGAGGACGCGGCAGATCCCTGGCAGCACGGCGAGGCACGGGCAGGGGCTCAACACCTCGGAGAGACTGTCAAGCCTTTCCCCCAGGAAATCGTGGGCTAAGCCGATGGCTGTGGGGACTGACGTCCCCAAGATCACGTGCGGGATCACATGGGACAGCCCCTCACCCTCCAGCTCCACGGGCAGCCGAGCCCATGGTCCCTCAGGACTGCGTGGCCAGGAGGTGGAGAGGAGCTGGAAGACCCCGTCTCCGGAGTCTGGGAATCACCCGGCTCCCTGCCCAGCTGGCCCCTGGTTCTGCAGCTTTGGGGCCCCACGGCAAATCCACACCACGAAACCAGACGTGGTGTAGAGTCGGCATCAAAGGGGCCAGCGCCTGAACTGGGGGCGCAGCGTCCCCAGTGCCGCTCCAGCTTCCCAAGTGCGGAAAGAGATGGAGCGATGCAGTTTGGGGGGGATGGTGGAGCAAGCCTGGTGGTCACAGCTCCAGCTTTGGCCATGGAAAACCCTAATTCAGCTTCTGCTCTTGTCTCCTTGTGTGGCTTCAAGCCAACCTCTTGACCTCACCAGTACTTGGGACCCCGGGCAGGTCCCTGCTGGCTTGACATGGGATGGAGGACTCCAGGGAGGAGCAGTTGGGCTGCTCCTGTGGACACCACTACCCTGTTCACCAGGTTTGTGGAGAGCAGCCCCACCACACGGACCTGTCCCTGCCTGCACCCCACAGCACGCAGCTACCTTCCACCAGCCTGCCCCACTAATCTGCTTTCCATCCACGTTCCGTGCCCGGGCTGCCTCTTGAAAAGCTGCCAGTGGGCAGGAAATCTGCAGCCAAAATGCTGAGGGATGCTGACAAGGAATAGTTGTGGGGAGGAACAGGGCCGCCTTTGTCAGCGCGACAATGGAGGACCCGCACAAGCGAGGAGGGAGCCCGAGGGAAGCCCCTGCCCACCCGCTCTGCTCCCTCATCTCCGTCCCTGCTCCGGCTTGCCTCCCCTGCGGAGGAGGTGGGCGGCCCTGGAAGGACCATGGGGGACCGGGCTGGTCCCCAGCCCCTGCCTCTCAGCGAGGGGACAGACAGGGCAGGAGGATGCTGCTGGGATCCACCCATTTTCCAGAAGTAGAAATTGAAGCACGGAGCAGCCCGACCCTGGGACCATGGCCATGTTTAACGGCATCCATTAAAAATCATGGTCCGAAGGGAATCTCTGCTCCATGGGGTCTCCCGCCTTGCCAGGGGCTCAGGATGAAAGAGCCCCTTTTCCGGGCAGAGACAAACCCTCCTCAGTCATGCCAGGTGACAGAGCAAGCAGCAATGGCCAAAAATTGCAGGTTGGGAGGTTCAGGTTGGACGTTAGGGAACACTGCTCCACCGGGAGAAAGACGTGGAAGCTCTGCAGCATGGTGCTAGTTAAGTGCAATATAAACCTGGTGCAAACAAATGCGATAGGCAAGTAGTTCATGCTCCTTCCTTCCCCTTTTCAGCTTTTCCGTAGTCTCTTCTGTAAACAACGCTCCAGCTGGAAACCTCACCTTCTGGCTTCCTCCATAAATGTATATCCATTTACTGCTACACTGGCATGATGTTCCTAGATCTTCTCCCACTGTAATATTTGCCTCTCACAGGGATTCATAAAGAGTAATCACATTCTTTATCAGTCTTTTTTTTAGCAGGAGAAGCCAATTTCTTTTAATCCGCTCTGGGAAGGTGGGTTCTCTGTTACTACAACAGCCTTGGTGGCCCTCTGCAAGCAGGTGAGCTGGCCTGGACGCCCCACGCTGAAGGAGATCTCAGACCTCTGCATTCTGGTATCAGTACTTCTCCGGCACCCCTGAAAACGTCTGGCCTCGTGCGCTCTTCCTCCATCACCTCTGCCAGAAATCCTAGATCCTGGCTTGTCTTCAGTGCCCTCCGCTTGCTGAGGTCCCTCCAGGCTATGGCAGCTCCGTGTTGCAGCTCCCCGAGCGCCTGCTCTGGCACAACTCTGCTTTAGCCATTTCCAGGACTCCCGTCTCATCCTCCTGTTTGCCGAGCTGTGTTTTCTCACCGTTGGCAGATCTCCTGACCCCTAAAGGGACTCAGTTCAGTCCCTAGATCTCTCCTTGCGGCAGGATCCAAGTGTCCTCCTTCCATTTTGCTGTCCCTTCCCTATCCTCTTTCCTGTCTCTGCCTAAAATAATCATTTACCTGGAGGACTGTGTCAAGTGCTGTCCTTAAATCCAGACTCATGAGGCCCCGTTGTCTCAGAAGCCAGTTATCACATCCAAGGAAGACACAGAGGCGACTTGACGTGATAGGTGCTAAAACCGCGCTGCATTTTATTCTGCTTCCCAACGCCATGTCTCTGATTGCTCTTCCAAAACCTATCCTAGAAACTCACCTTTTATCATACGCCGATTAATGGACCTGTAATTGCCTGTAATTTCCTCTTTCCCCAAACATAACCCGTACATGTTACAGTGGCTAACCTTCCCGTGTGGAATATCGGCTGTAAAACACCAGACTTTGGACTGGCGTGTCCTATGTGGGTTAGCCCATCTCTTGCGCTCTCTGAGAGCCCCTCCTGAGAGCTTCTGCTGTTCCACCATCTGCAGACGCAGCAGGAGCAGCAGCGAGTCCCGTTCCGGGCACCCCAAAACACAGCACAACCACTTTCCACAGTCCCTGCCTACACACCACCCCCACGGGAGCTGCCGTGTCCTGCGTTTGCTGTCCAAACCCAGATTGTGTCAAAATAAAAAAAAAAAAAAAAAGCCGCAAAAATCATGCTCGTAGGTGAAATCTCTCAAAAGATCCTTCTTTTTGAGCTGCCCTGCCTCTTTTCAGCCTTCATCTCCATCCTCCCTTTTAGGATCCCAGGCACCAGACAGCCCAGTAGAGGATCGGGTGCTCTGCGAGGCCGTGGGATTTCAGTGGGGTAACGAGTGTGCTGGGAGAAGCAAACCCTGGGGAGGCGCATCAGAGGCTGCTGAGGCTCCTCGGGTCTGAAACCCCCCAAGCGGCCATATGGAGAGGGGTGCGGGCACCCCAGAGGAGCGAGAAATATGACTAAAGTGTGCTTAATATTGATCGCCATAATCCCTTCACCCAGATTTAATGTTTTCCATCCCGCAGATTTTGCTAACAGCTAGGTAAGCCCTGCAACACTCCCAGATGGCAGCTAAAAAATGAATTAACTGGGAAGTGAAAGGCAGACACCTCCGAGGGAACATGGCAGCTGCTTGGCAATGGACAACAACCCCGCGAAAGCTGATGGGAAAAACTCTGTGGTCACGTAGGACGAGAGGGGGTAGTTGTAGGCTCCCAGGACTCACCGGCTGAAGGAAACCAGAAGAGGAACTCCCTTCCCTAATGAGAAGTCTCGTGGGATTTTTTTTGTTGACCAAAAAAGGTCAGGGACCTACTTTTGAGCTGTATGAAAAAGAAGATGCACCCGGTCACTTTGCAAAGCCCAAGAGGCTGGTTCTGACTGACCCTTCACTTCTTGACTGGGAATTTGCTTCTTGCTGGGCTCCCATTTGCAAAGGACGTTAACGCTGGAGCCATTTCGGACTAGGCTTGGTCGGTTGCCCTGCAGTTATTTTGTAATCTACGTTAATAATGCTGCAGATGTGCTACTCCTGGCCTTAGATACACAAGAGCTCAGCTGGGGCACCAGATGTCTTCCCTGCGAGAGCCCTCACACGATGTCTTCGGTGGACAAAGCCCCATTTCCAAGGCGTGATCCAGGCTGCTGAATTATCACGTTCTTTCAAAACTGTCGCCCACCCCACGCACGAAAATCAGCAGAAAATGGATCAAAAATACAACCTACAAGGTGGCTTAGCTGGTCTCAAGTGATCCAAAGGGATTAGACAGATCAGACTGGCTCAAAACATGGTAGTTAGAGCATGGGACTGGGACTTGGGAGACCTGGGCTTGATTCCCCGCTCTGCTGCTAATTTTGGGGTGACAGCGGACAAATAATTTTTAATTTTTTTTTTTCCTGTTCCCTTCCCTGAGGAAAAGAGAGCCGCTCTCCTTTGTGAAGCCCGGGGAGATCCCTGGCTGTTGGGGGTTATGTCAGAGCTCAGGGTGTTTGTGGTGTTATTAAATCTCCCAGTCGTGCAACAGCCTCCCCAGGGAAGCGATGAAAGACCTGTCGCTGGAAAGGTTTAAAGCCGGGCTGGATGAGGCGGTAGGAGACGCACCACAGGGAATTAGCAGGCATTAACGGAGGGGGATAAGGGAGCCGGGATCTAACAGGTTTTCTTCCATCTCTGCTCTTTCTGATCAGCTTAATAAAATGGATCTGTCCAGCCCCCCCCACCTCTCTCCGGCGTGTACTGCGGCACACAACAAAGAGGGAATTACAGCCCAAATGGGGAGCGTGAGCCCCGAAAAACTGCACCCTGAGTGTTCCTGCCGCAGCGGATCCAGCGACCCCAGGCCTCTGCTCCCCCTTGTCCCCACGGCGCGCTGGGGACCTCGCCGCCCCCCGAGCTCGCCCAGGGCACAGGGTGCTGCCCCCCCCCGGCAGCAGCATTGGGCTCCTGGAGCTCAGATGCTTCTTGCCCCCGCCTGACCCCGGCGAGGCCACCCAGGGCCGAGGACAGACCCCCCCCTCGTGTATCCCCCCCAACCCCGAATCTGCTTCCCCGCGGCCGAGCCTCCTCCCAAAGCAAAAAAGTTCCCGGCGCATCTGGATGGGACCTCCTCCCCGGGGGGGGCTGTGCGAGGTGGGGGGGGGGTGAACCCCCCGTCTGCTGGGTGGCTCCCGACTAGCGGCGCTGCTTCCCGGGGCTCTCCCTGCCTTCCCATTCCTCCCTCTTCTCCATCCCTTCCTCCCTGGGCGCTCGCCTCCTTCCCTCCCCAGCGGTCTTGGCTCTTCTCCCCCAGCATCTCCTTCTCTTCCCACCGCTGAGCAGAGCCGCCATCGGCGACGATCCCGGGGTCGGATGGGGCCCCGTCGCTCCCCACCTCTGGGGGACCATCATTGTCTCCCGCCGAGCCGCTCGCCGCCTCCCAGCCCTGTTGTTCTCGGCGCGCGAAGGCTCACCATATGCCTGGGCTCCCCGCGGCGACGCCGACCAGGAGGGTTTCACCCCGGCGAGGGTGGGTCTGGGCCGTCCAGCCGTCCCCGATGGCGGGGTGTTCTGGCCGCCCTTCTCCCCGCCGCGAAGGCCGGGGGCTGTGGGAGCGGGAGCCGTTTCCTGCGAGGTCCCACGGCCGCCTCGCGAGCCCTTTTATCGCCGGGCTGCCGCGATGATTGGCTCTGGCGTCGCACCGTCTTCCAGCCGCTCGCTCCTTTGTGTGAAGCCAACCTCTGACCCCAAACCTTCCCCAGCCCCTCTCTTCCCGGGATCCCTCTTCCCAGCTGCCCCCGGATCCCAGCAGCCTCCCTGAGCTGGCCGCCAACCCCCAGAACTTTGCCTCCGTTTTCCTGCATAATTACCCCCCCGGCATAATTAGCTCTTGCCCAGCCTCTCCCCCCCCTCCCACCCCTTGCCATGCTTGTGCAGATGGGCTTCGCTCAAGACCTTGGACGTGGCCTTGGGCTCGCTCCGCGCGGCGCTGACCCACTCGTGTAAGGTTTCCTGGGAGCATCCTGGAGGATCTGTCCCTCAGGGGTCTGCAAAAGCCAAATTCTCCCCCCTTCCCAGCCCCAGAGAGGAGCAGTGGCAGGAAAAGGGGGGATCCTCATGCCCCCGGTTCCTCACCCCCCAGCAGGGTAAAACTGAGCCCTGATGGTTTCCGAAATCCATGTTTTATTCCACGGAGAGGGAATGAGCCGCGCGTGGGAGCGGCACTGCGTAAGGTGGTCAGCGGATCCGCCAGGGCAGGGTCTCGAAATCACTGCCCGGATGGTAACGGCAGCTTCCAGGGGTTTGGGATGGGGTGGCTGAAGTTTGGAAGGCTGGGATTTCCCCAGGAACGGGGCAAAACATTGGGAATACATAGGTTAAATATCAATAGGGAAAACCCGAAGGGAACTCGGAGGCAGTTTGAGACCAGCCAAGGGAGCCAGGATGGCCGGGAGCCGGCAGAAAGGCAGAGCAACCCTGTGGCTCTGAGGGCTTCGCTTTGTCCTCCCAAACCCTTCCAGTGGGGAATAAAGGGAGGCAAAATACGCGTGGGGCGGTGGGAAGAGCTTTGGGAACGCTGGTGCGGGAATGAATATTCCTGCTTGAGCTCCGCAACAGGCGTGGGGCCGCTGGGAAGAGCCAAACGCTGGCCGGAGATGGCCCCGAGCCCGAGCCCAGCAGCAGAGGCAGGTGATCTTTGTGGGCAGTTTGTCTGTAACTCCCCGTATTAAAAAAAAACCCAAAAACCCCACAAAAACACAAAAACGCCGGGATTAAGGAATTTGTGGCAGTGTTTCATAGACACGGAGACAGCGGTGACACCCCTTGGTGCCCAGCAGCGGGTGAGAGGGGAGGGTTTGCTGCCACCAGAGCAAATAACAGAGGAATTTGGGTCCACAGTAAAACCAGCTGTTGCCCAGCGGCTCCGGGCCCGGCACTGGTCACGCGTGTGGCGCGGCGGGAGCTTGGCAGGGCCGCGGGAGCCAGCGCCCGTCCAGGCCCCGGGGGACGCGGGGTGGGGGCAGCTCCCCCGGCTGCAGCGTCCTCCCCGCAGCCGCCTGCCCACACAGGAACAGTGCGGGTCCCCTCCCGCATGGGCACAGGAACATGCGTGTGCACACGTGTGTGGGGGGGCACACGCAGGTGGGTATGAGCATGTATGCACACACGCATGCACACACGCATGCACAGCCATGCATGCACATCCACACACATGCATGCGCACACGTGCATGCATATAGACCCACGTGTGCATGTGCACACACACGCACACATACGTACACATGTGCACATACACGTGCATGCACACATACACACACGTGTATGCATACATACACATTATCCATACATACACACATGCACACATGTATGCATACATACACACATGCATACATACACACACATGCGTGCACACATACATGCATGCATACCCACATATGCACACCCACATCCACACACATACACACACATGCATACCCACACATGCACTCACACATGCACACACACGTATGCATACATACCCACACATGCACACCCACACACACGCATGCATGCACATACATACACACACATGATGCATACATACCCACACATGCACACCCACACATGCACACATGCATACCCACACATGCACACTAACAGGCTCGCGCACTCTCACACGAGTGCACACACATGCACACGTGTGTATGTATGTGGGCACACGCACATAGGCACGATCATACATGCATGCAGACACACATGCCTGCACACACACATGCATGCACATACATGCACATACAAACATACATGCATGTACACATGCATGCACACACATGCATGCACATACACATGCATGCACATACATGCACACATGCACTCACATATGCATACACACGTGCACACACATGCACGCACATATAGATGCATGCACATGTGCACACACATGCATGCACACATGTACATACATGCCCACACACACCGCATACACATGCACACACGTGCATGCACAGGCACTCTCACACGCACACACGCTCTCACACACACTCACACGTGCTCACACACAATCACACACACACGCTCTCACATGCACACACTCACTCACACACACAGACATGCACACACAATCACACACACTCTCACATGCACAAACACACTCACACACATTCACACACACTCACAATCACACACTCACACACACACACACAGACACGCACACACTCTCACACACACATTTACACACACATTGACACACACACACGCTCACACAGTCACACACTCTCGCACACACATTGACACACACACAAACACACACTCTCTCACACACATTGACACACACACTCACACACACGCTCATACACACACACACACTCACACACACTCACACACACTCACACACACTATCACACAAACACACATATTCACACACACTCTCGCACACACATTGACACACACACACACACTCTCTCACACACACACACACTCACACACACACACTCACACACACACTCTCACACACACACACTCTCTCTCTCACACACACACTCACACACACATTGACAC
>VZSF01006089.1:91734-124027 GCA_013398295.1 Chionis minor | reverse complement strand
CCCCCCGGCGCCCCCTTACCCCTGGCTTTGCCCCGCAGAGAGCAGCGGGGAGGAGGAGGCCAGCACGGTGGTGCGGAAGGAGCGGCGGCGGGAGACCCCCAACCCCATGATCCAGAAGGTGAGGGACCCGCAGGAGGGCACGGCTCCGCGCGGGATGCGTCTGCGGCTGCCTGGCAGGTTAAGGCCAGGCACGGGGTTGGAGCCTTCCGGCCTTCATCCCGCTGCCTTCTCGCCCCTCAGACCAGGAGATGCGCGAAGGAGAGGCCCGCGTACGCGCTGAGCAGCAGCGAGGATGAGGATGCCTCAAAGGACATCGGAGTCACGTACAAATCCACAAGGTCGGCGGTAAGGACTGGGCAAGAATGCGGCTCCGAGGGGTGAGGTCAGGTGGGACTGGCAGATCCCGCACTGGATAAAGAGAATTTGCCTCTGAGTGCGGGATCAGCCATTCCTTTTCTGTAATCTATAGATGTACCTCCCTGTTCTTTCCCTTGTAATAGACAAGCACCTCGTGCTGGGTTTATTCCCCTCATACGCTCTGCGTCCTCAGGAGGCCACCTAAGGTTGGCCTTTCCCTCTTAGGGGTGGGAATGAAAACCCCAAGATGCCACTGGACTCGCCCAACACCGCACAAAATTTTCAGGAGAGGGAGCACTTGAATAAGGCTTGCCCTACTCTTGGGTTCGTGGTTTCAGTTTTAGACCGTCTTCCTCCACAAAGAATTCAAGGTGACTTAGAAGGTGCTCCCGTCTTTGTCCTCGTGACTAGCAGTGGGGTAAGAGCTACAGAGGGAGGTCACTGGTTCCTTGCGATTGATGGGTGGGGTGTCCTGTTAACATCCGGAGTGGTGAGAAATCAGCTGTGAAGGTTTGGGCACAGCTCAACTTGCTCTTCCCACTAGATTTCTCTCAACTTTCTTCTTCATCCAGTGAAGTTTTGCCCGTTAGTCTGAGCATGGGCAGGATAAGTAGGATTAAAAGCAGGTATCAACACCTGTTCCTCTTCGGACCTATTTCCTTATTGTTTGTGCCGCTGTATAAAAAGGGAATAATACCTGACTGTCCCCAGTCAAAGCTGCAGGGTCAGACCGAGGTCTCCTTGTCACGGTAGAGATTAATATGAATATAAACTTGTGCTGTAATTATTGACTGCTTTTGCTGCTGCCAAGGGGGGCAGCATGTTGTTTGCCCTCCTTGTCTCAGGAGAATGGGAAGGGAACAGGAGGAGATGACAGCTTTGGGGCTCCAGCAGCTTTTGGCACCCAAGTTGGATTTGGTTTTAATTGAGGATGGCTGTAATTATTCTTTGGTTTCTGTGCAGCTGTTCCTGAGGATCAGATAAAACCTAGGAATAGGTGTCTGCTCAGTCCATTAAAGAGGAATCTAAACCAGATCACTGTATTAAAACTGAACGTAAGCCACCCACAGCCGGGTGAAAAGTTCAGACATAACATCCTGCGTATAGGCAGGATGGTCTTATGGTTGAAGTGTTGGACATGGGAGACCTGAGTTCAGCTTCCAGCTAAGCTGAGGCTGATTGTGAAGGAGTAGAGTAAGGATGAGTGTTTCCTGCAAGCCCTAGGCTGGATCTGGCCCATGGGGGATCCTCCCTGGCAGTTGCTAAGGGATGGTAGAAACGGGTGGAAGGGAGAGCAGACCATGTCCAGTACTTGCTCTGTGACCAGGTAGCCAAGGAGCCCTCTGTCTTGTACAGGTTTTCTTTTCACTGTTGTCACAAGTTCTTCTTGCTTTTCAGAAACCTGTTGGCCCAGAAGACATGGGAGCCACAGCAGTGTATGAACTGGACACAGAGAAGGAGAAAGATGCCCAGGCCATCTTCGAGCGCAGCCAGAAAATCCAGGAGGTGAGTCAGCCATGCCCTGTAAGAGTTAGTGCTTGGCAACAGGAGAACATGCACTTCACACATCCCCTTCTGCACACCAGGAAGACGTTGAGTCTCTTTCTGCCTGGAAATTGGGAAGCCAAGAGTGTAACTCTTGTAAATGGGGGAACTTTCTGGCTTTATTGGCATCTTGGTAGTAACGAAGGACAGGGGTTGGAAGGGGACCGGTGTCAGAGGGGTGAAAGCTAACCTCTGTCAGGAAGCTTTCTTGATCCTTAATCCTTTCTTTTTGCTTTTCTAGGAGCTGAGAGGAAAGGAAGATGATAAAATTTACCGTGGTATTAACAACTACCAGAAGTACGTGAAGCCCAAGGACACATCGATGGGAAATGCCTCTTCGGGAATGGTCAGGTAAGTTGGGATGAGCCTTGGAGGACTGGGACCACAGAGGAGCGCAGGCACCATCCCCAAAGGCACCTGTTTGGGGCTTGAACTTTGCTGTTCCTGCCAGCTTCTTTGTGTCTAACGGGTCCGGTGTCTGGTTCTGACCAGGCCCCCAGGGGCCTTCTCCACTGCAGCTGTGCAGCTGGCCTGAGCCTTCTCCCACCCTTTCAGAAAAGGACCCATCCGTGCTCCGGAGCACTTGCGGGCCACGGTGCGGTGGGACTACCAGCCTGACATCTGCAAGGACTACAAAGAAACCGGGTTCTGCGGCTTTGGAGGTGAGTGGATCTTGCCGGCAGCTGAACGCGTGCTGCGCCGGATCTGCCAGGGATCCAGGCCCGCTTGTGATCCCGTGTTTGTGTGTGGCGCTTCCTGATTTACAGGCACTTGTTTGCAGAGCTGGTGTGCGATGCTGTTGCAGAGTTGTTTCACGTAACGCTCTTGTCGTTTGTGTTGGCCCTTTTGGAAGCTGGTGGCCTCTAATCAGTGGTTGTAAGAGCCCTGGGAGGGACCCCTGGGGTGCTCCACTGCCCCACATTCCCACAGGTATTCTGGCCACTGAGGCCATGTGAGGGATGGGATTTCCTGTTCCTTATCCCAAGTCCCATGAGTGTAAATGCTGGAACCGTCGCCGTGGCACACAGAGCACAATCCTTGCAGCCTGTCAACCCTGAGAGGGGTCCTGTGCCTGCTCCAGGAGCTCAGTGCTGCCCTGGAGCACAGGCCGGGGGGTGGCAATCCAGCTTCACCTTCTGTGGGTGAAGCTCAGGCTGCCCCTCAATGAGGTGTCTGGTGAACCTCTGGGCCGTGCGGGGCAGAGTGTTAATTCTGCTTTTTTTGTGCTGCTCAGACAGCTGCAAATTCCTCCACGACCGCTCGGACTACAAACACGGCTGGCAGATCGAACGGGAACTGGACGAAGGCCGGTACGGAGTCAATGGTACGGCACCACCCCTCTGCTCTCCCTCTCCCTCAGCTCGTGGTGGATGAAGCTGCCAGGTCCTACCTCTTTATCATGCCCTAAAGCGAATGCAACTTAGGGATATTGGATAACTAAGAAAGAAATGGATCCTTTGCTGTCTCAAACTGCCTGGGCCATGGGTTAAATTAATATTAGATGGAAAGGACTATTCCAAAGCTGTGGACCTCCCTGCTGCAGGATAACCTTAAGGCCAGTAACTACTGACAGTGCTGAGCACATCTGCTGCTTTCGGATAACCACTGACTGCCACCGGAGAAAGTTATTTCCTCTGGCTCTTTATAAAAGCGTAGCAGTGCTGGTGTGTGGGTCCCAGCTGCAAGCTGTGTGGAGCTGGGGAGACGTGACCATCTCCTGCCTCCCAGATGCCCAGGAGCTGGGATGTTTTCATACTACGGCACATCCTTATTTCTCATTCACAGTGTCCGTAGCCGTGGCCTGAGGCCCACGAGCGTTGCTCATGAACCGCTGTGCAGCCAGGAGGAAGGGGGTGTTCTCTGTTCAGGTGGAGCCAAGGAGTTTGGTGGCAGGTGGTTTGGAAGAAAATCTGAAAAACAGGAGGGGGCTGGAGGATATGTCTCTTTATAGCAACCAGTGGGCGAGGTAGAAGAGAATGTGTTCTTGTGAGATGAGCAACAAGCACGCTGGCTCATTAGACCTAATTATATCTTGTCCCACATGTGTTACTGACATCAGCAACACCCAGATGCCAGAGCTCTATTGTTTCCAGCAGCAATTCAATCCCACCTGCTGTACTCTCTCCATATTTAATATTTCATGCCCCACGCATGGGCCGGTCTGGCTGCCTCTGCTCTTGCTCCAGTCTGGTTAACTTTCTCTTGTGCAGATGAGGAAAACTATGAGGTGAGCAGTGATGAGGAGGATATGCCTTTCAAATGCTTCATCTGCAGAAGTTCCTTCAAGAACCCCGTAGTCACCAAGTAAGTGGTTGTTTTGGCATGGGGAGCCAAGTGTCTGCTGTCAGTCGAGTCCACTCATCATTCTCTGTCCAGCCAAATACAAACACGGCCCCCAGGCGGGTGGGTGGAACCTGCTTCTTGTCTGCTGCGGCTTTCTGGTGGGTGGGGAAATGCTCTGGTAACCAGGGAGTCTCACAACTGCATCTGGAGTGTCTCCTTGGAAGGGATCTCCAGCCTTTGCTGTCCAAGCGTCTTTTAGATTTCCACAGATGGTGCCTGATTGCATCACCTTTCCCCTTAACCTTGAGATTTTGTTTTCGTGCGCTCACTCCTGGACGTTGAAGGGCACGCTGCATTGCGTGAGCAGAGAAACAGAAGTGCATGGGGAAGCCAAGAGCTTGTCAAGGATGAGGAGCAGGCTGGGGGCAGCATGGACGTCACGTGCTGCCAGCCCTCTGCCACACTGCTGGCTGGCGTCCTGGGTTTCTGGTGTCTGGAAGAGCTCACTAGTGGCTCTGGGCCATGAGTGAAGCGGTGCCCTTTCATGGGGACAGTGCAAAGCTCTGCATGCAGCTCACTTTTGCATCCCCCAGGGCCCAGCAGTCAATAATGTTTTAAGTCCTGGACACAGTGAGTGAATCTGGTGACTTGCAGCGGCATCCGTGTCTCCGTACAGGTGTAGGCACTACTTCTGTGAGACTTGTGCCCTCCAACACTATCGCAAATCCCAGCGCTGTTATGTCTGTGACAAGCAAACCAACGGAGTCTTCAACCCGGCGAAAGGTATGGGGCCCCCCTGGGAGAGAGGGCTTTCAATGGAAGCGTCCAGAGCAGCAAAGGCACCAGCTCCTGAAGTGTCTTCTCGGTGTTTGGCTGGCCCTGAGCTGGAGCTCACAGCTCCTGGCTGCTGGTAGAGTTTCCTTCAGTGCCAGGAGACTAAATCATGGCCTGGTTGGCTCCGTAGGTGCAAAATGAGGGTCTGTGCTTGCCCAGAGGGTGACTCCTGGGGAGAGGGTGACTCCTGGGGAGGGCAGGGGGGATGTGCTGCAGGAGCAGAGGTGGCAGCTGATCTGCTGTTGCAGCTGACAGGTCCCTGACGCACTGATGGATTCTCCGACTGTCACATCCGCTGCCCTGGACTCGGCAGAGGGCGGTAGCTCCTGGCTGAGCCTCTCTGGGGCAAGCGTAGCCGCCCTGCTGCTGCGGAGAGGGGTGTTCATGGGACCTGGGCACCTGGCGCCTCATGCTGCCTATTCCTGTTTTCCAGAGCTCATGGCAAAATTGGAAAAACACAAAGGGGAGGAAGAAGAGGATGAAGAGCAGCAGCATTCAGACCACAGAGAGGAGCCGCAATAGCAGAGCACCCTGTTTTGTATCTAGTTGAATAAAGTTTTTGTAGGAGGAAAGAAAAAAAGCTCATGGCAGTTGCCTTGTGGCCAGCAGCTGTACCCAGTGCTTGTGTATCCAACCAGCAGCTACTAAACCGGTGTCAACTGTGCCAGACTCCCAGTTTGCTGCTGTGAGAAGGTGTAAGGCAGAACAGGTAAGGTCAGACACAAGAGTTGTGGCCCAGGACAGCTGCCTACCACCATGCTGCCAGCGGGACCCCAGCAGTTGCCTTCAAACGCGCCTGGGGAAGGAGGTGTTGAAGGCTGTGCCTTCAGTTACTTCATTAACTTCTTTTTTTGACCAAGGTGCGGCTGTTTGACTCCTAACTTTGCACTGCTGCTTCTCGCTTCAGGCTGCTGCGTAAGCACAAAACTATCTGTAAGTTAATTTAGGTACTAATCTTTGAGCAGGTAACGAGCTGGAAGTTTGGAAAGGGATGAGAAATATTAGCTTGCGTCAAGTTCATCCTTCACCCTAAAAATGCTAACTCAGGGGAAAGCAGGCTAGAGTGCTGCAGTTATTTGTGACAGTGTTTCGCCTGCCTCTTGGTTCTTCAAGAGAGGCTTAGAACGGCAGTGGGCAACACCTCTGTTGAGTCATCCCTCTTCTGGGAGGAAACCCATCTCCTCCATCGCTGACACATCCCAAAGGTTTCAGGCTGAGCGGTATTGCGCTTTTTCTTGCTGGAAGTTCCAGTGCCCCAGTCCCTGGGCAGGCTTGTGAGAGACAGGTAAGAGTTTTCACAAGCTGCAGACTTCATAACAAGCTAGGAAATTAGTATCTACTTACTATAATAAAATTGAGGAACCAAACCTGATCCTGGAGAGGAGACAGAAGTGGGCCTGTCCTCTCTGTTGTAGCCTGTCCTTACAAACACCTCTGCTCTGGGGGAACGAGCGCGTTCTACTGAAAATTTCAGAAAAGGGCAAGAGTTGTTTGTAGCTTCTCGCTTTAGTTGAAAGAACTGTGGTTTTGAAACACACAGGCAGTTGCAGGTAACAGTGCTGCAAGCTGCTGGGAGAGCCGGGCAACAGCAGCTGCCTTCATCTGGGTACACTCACAGCACCCAGCTCGGCCGCAAGCAGCAGCCTTTGAAGTAAGGAAATAGGAGTAAACACGCACAGCCTGCCTCTCTCATCATTTGTGGTCCATTCTATCACCTTGCAGCAACAGCAGACTTAAAAAAAACAACTTCAGAAATATTTTATTTGTTTTGGCAAAAAACTAGAGTAACAAACTTTATCTGGGTTCAAGTATAGTTTACAAACACACAGAGGACCTGTTGCCAGCACCGCTGCTCCCATCAACCACCCCTAGAGGACTGGATTCTCAGTGCTTCATTAAAGAGTTGAAAGACATCCAGCACCCACGGTCCTTGGAAGGGTCAAACTAAAAGCCTTAAATACATCTCCAAGAAACAAATGCCATGGAATGGGGGAGAGCTGCCACAACAGCAGGGCAGAGTCCCGCAGCCATGAATCAAGGGGAGCAATGTGAGAAGCAAGTGATTCCCTGTCACTCACTCAGGGGAGGCAGGACAGCAGTGGTAATGGAAGGCTTCAGACCAGTTCTGGACATGATGTTCAAAGAGGAGTCATGAGCAAGAGGATTTAGCATGAAAATCAACTTATTTTTCCTCTATGCCAGGGTAAATCACTGAGAACAAACTGGTGTGTGTGTAACGTGCTGTGAAACCAGCCCAGCTACCAGGAGGCTCGACAAGATGTGCTGTGGGGATAAAAAAAGCTGGTGCCCTGCAGAGGTGTACACACCGCTTTGGTGATTCAGGCAGCCATGGGACGAGAGGCTGGAATACCCTGCCTGACCCGGAGTTCAGAGTGCTCAGCATCAAGTGAGAGGAGTCTCTTCAAAAGCTCTCTCCAGAACAGGAAGAATCCAGCGCTGCAGAGGAATGCGCTGCAGCAACTGTGCCTGGAACAGAACCTGGTCATCTCTGATCTCCCGTTTTCCATCACAAAGCAGTAACTAAGAACATAATCCCTTTTTTCCCCACCCTCCAAACTTACCCTGTAACAGTAATCGGACTAGCTGTAAAAAAATGCCCCAAACTAAGAGCTGCCTGCCTCCCCTGAACTCTAAGGCACCCTTAAAAGAGAAAGAACCAAAGAGGGTAAGGACATGCACCCTTCAACTGTGATACAAGGAAGCCAGTGATTTTTTAGAAACACCTAAATAGAGACTAAGCAGACTCGCTCAACCCATTCAAGTGATCTACCAGTGCTCAGCTGCAAGTACGGGGGGCTCCACAGTTCCTTGGGGTTGATCCTTTTCCAGCTCAGGTCTGTCCCATTTGTTTCCAGGCTACTTCCCTAAGTAAAGAGGCAGTTAAGTTCCTTCCCAAGGACCTGTAAACTCTTCTAGGTGTAACGTTCATCACCTTTTACGAACAGGACCAATAAATTACAATGTCCAGAAAGCTCCTCCAGAACCAGGTATAGTCCCTGTTTTTCTAGAATTCCCAGTCGTCCACATCAAGCTGCTCCAGGTTTGACACCAGCCCAAAAATGCCACTGGGATCCTGGGGCCGCGTTCCTTCAAAATTGGTGATGGGGGTGACGGGGCGCAGAAGTTCAGGGAGCGCTTCGGAAGCACGGCGCTTGATCTGCACAGAAAGGAAAGAATTCGGCTGCTGAAATGCTTCCCCATGGTCGCCCATCACAGGCGAGCAGCAACGATGGGTGAGTATAAAGTAAGAACACGGTATTATCCTCCCACCTCCACTGCGAGGGGTGCAGGGACTGCACTGCATCTTGTACCAAGACAGTGCTTTGCAGACAGTCGTTCCAGCAGCACGTGGGTACCGTGGTCCCGATACTCCCCCTCAGCGAAGCACCACCCCAACCCTCCGCTGAGAGCAAGGCAGACAAACCACTTCAGGGGCAGGAGAGCCTCTGCCTTTTCCTCTGGCAGGGCTGGAGCTCACCAACCTGTCACCCAGCTGTGAGCAACACACAGCTCGCCTCAGTTTGGTCTCAGGAAGGACCAGGTTAGGGCTGCCTTGCCCCAGTACAAAATAGTCTGTGGGTGAAAAACCTCGGGCATAAAGGACAGATTTACATTCCCCGTTTGGATAAGGACGAGGTGCATCAAGAACAGCAAGTCCACCTCCCAGGAGAATGTGAGGATCACCAAGCTGTGTTACAATTAGTCACCAAACCAACTTAATCCTTTCAGATCACAGAAAATTCAGCAACTCAACATTCCCACCCTCAGGATCAGTGACACAGCCAGACAACAATTACAGAAAAGCCACTGTTCTTTATCTGCAGATTACACGAGTTCCTTACCTGCTTGAAAAAGGGATGATTAAGCAGAGCGCCTGCACTGGGCCTGCAGAAGGGAGGTAGAACAAAGTAAGCACACAAGAAATTGCATCAGTGTTTAAAGTCAGATAGTGGAAGTGGAAGATAGAAAAGACTGGGATCCTTCCTGCCTCTCATGCCCCAGCTATAGGATATCTCCCTTTCGTAACCAGTAGCACCATTTATTATGTTCACATGATATTTTATGGAAGCAGTTGAACCTTCTTCTGTGCAAGTCACCTACTTGCACACCCCAACATTTGGTCAAGGGCAAGTTTCTGAACAGCGTGGTACACTACAGAAGTTTGTCATGGCTAAAGACGACCTTACACTTACTACAGAGGAAAATACAGTTCTTGATCACTTCCCCTTGTTATTGTGTGCTGGCTGAGCAGCAGACATTTGCAGTGATGGAAATTGGGTGAACATAGTCTCACAGGGACCAGAAAGTCAAGTCGTTCAGTTTATTTTCCTGGCATGTGGCACCACTCTTCCCCCCCAGAGAAGTAACTCTTCAGGCTGTCTTATAGAAAGTATCTCAAAGTGTTAACAGTGCTCGTTTTACACAAATGTAAATGTCAAATGTACACAGCACACCCTCACTGCACTACGCTTTTGGAAAGAAAACCCCAAACAGCCTCTGCCGGCTCTCACGGTTTAATCAGCCCTACCATACTGCAGGTCTGTCAAGAGCAGCTTTCACCCGGCTTTACCTGAAATCGGGATTCCGCTGGAGGCACTGCTCTACAAAGTTATGGAAGTAGGTGGAGAAGGTCCGAAGATAAGGGTGCAGGGTTGGCTCTCCGTTGGCCGCTCTCACATTGCTAATAGCCATGCTCTCGCCCATCCCATAGTTAGCGCTTGAACGGGAGGTTTTCATCGTCAGCTCATCAGCAGGAATTGTGGTGGTGTCCAGCAGGCAGGGAACAGTCCCATTCAGCTTTTCCAAGAGCATCTGGAAGAGAAGGGGCATAAGCAAAATCACAATCACACACGCAGACTAGACAGTTAAGGTTTCTCAGTGGATTTGCTCTCTCCGATGTCCCCAGAATTTGGGCACGACCACTCTGACAGCCAAGGTTCAAAAAGCAGCACTGCAGTTCTATGGAAAAAGCAGCAGTGAGAAGGGAGTTCAGGTAGGCACGACACCCTTCTGTCTTTACATGCCAGTGCAGCAAGACACTTCCACGTGCCAGGATAAAGGATGAGAAAGAAACAGCATTTCAACCTTACCTGAGTAGAAGGCATGTCTTTAAATGGTACGTGTCCATTTGCCAGCTCACAAGCTGTTATCCCGACGCTGTAAATGTCAGATTTTGCATCGTAACCCTGGAGATTCTAGATGAAAAGGAAAATGAAAAATTAGCTTTGTGAACTTAGACGTGCTTGCAGGGGTAATAGCCATGATTTGATAGGCAGAACAGCAAACCCAAATGATTAGAGCAGAAACAGCACAACCCACATATAGGCTGGTTTATTGCGGTGGTGGGTTTTTTTGTTAAAACACACAGTTAAGGGCAACACTTATTTAACTGAAATCAGCTAGCCAGTAGGGATGGCATCCACCTTAGGGTAACTACCATTTAACGTAACTCTTTGCTAATGGGAGAATCTGTAGAGGTATCTACAAGAAAATTAGTCAGCTAGAGATCAGATCAAATTCTACCCACTCGCCCTGCGCCTGCCATAAATCTGTTTCCTCTAGCCTCTCCCCTTCCTTTTCCTTACATTCCTGCACACCTTCCTCTGGGGGTAAAGATAAGACAATGCTGTAACATGGGCTTCTTGGCAATTACCCCTTTTGACAGGAATACAGGTTTCCCCTTGCTAGGGGTCACTGGTTTTAAGCTAAAAAAGATAGGAAAAAAAGAAAAAGGATAGAGCTCATCACAAGAAAAAGTAACCCTGTGGCTTTTGTCGTGTGTCCCACACACCCCCCAAATATACCACAAGAATTCAGGAAATTATAGAGAGATACCATATATCACTAAAAACGAGCATGTTTTTATTTTTAAACACACCTGCTGCAAGACTTCAGGACTGAGCCAAGGCAGGACTTTGATGCTGTATTTGGGAAAGTCATGGACAACTTTGAGTCGCTGCCCGTGGTTGATCATACTGAGATTACTCCGCAGGCCAGAGAGGTACACCTTCCCGTCTACAGAGATCAGGATATGGCTGGCTTTAACGCTCCTGAGAAAAAGTAAAAACAGTCAGATTCTCTGGGTTCAAAGGAGTTGGCGTTCCTTACAGCTTTCCCAGGAAGACTTAGCATGGAAGGGCACTGCAAAGGATTTAAGGCAGGCATAGGTAAGCTGAATTTCTTTCGCAGTACATGCAATAAAAGCAGTAACCATCAGTAATCTCAAACTTTCAGCATATGAAATGTCCTCTCACAACGAGGGATGTATCAGAGAAGAGGAAAAATACACTAAGGGGTGGAGACAGTGATTTAGAAAGACATTAAAATAAGTTGTAGTACAAAACAGAAATTCATCCTTACTGAGCACCTACAGAAAGGACAAACGCCTACTTTACTGAACAGCTCAATGCGCAGGACAATCCTTGATCAGCCTCCTCCCAGGAGGCTGAGACTCCTACAGACCATCCTGAATGCTGCGCAAAACCAGCTTCTACAAACATTAACAGGACTCTATTCACCCACTTTGCAGGTTTCCAAGCAATGTTTCTGTGGCAAAGAGGAATGCAGGACTGAAAGTTATGGACCCGGGACCTTCAACAGTAACAGGACAAGTAACCCCACTGCCACTGTCAGTCTCAATTTGGAGACTACCAATAGTATCTGAATAGAGTCTCAACAAGTCAGCCTGTCAACATGAGCTGCAGTGGTGATTTCAGATACACGCTGCTCTTCGGGATAAGTTTGTTCCACATCAACACTTTCACACAGTTTAGTAAGGTCAATGATATAATTTCCCATGAGTATCAAACTGACTTGCTCTAACAGCAAAGTAATTCAAAGCTTGATAACACGTTGCGCATCCCTTGAACTACCCACTCTGCTCTAATGACAAGCAGTATTTCTGAGAACTTCTAACAGAAGAAAATAGATCACTTTTTTTTAAATACCTATGTACATAGCCCATATGGTGGATGTAGTCAAGTGCTTTCAATACACCTTGGAGGATATATGCAATAGCCAGTTCACTCATCCCATCCATAAAATGGGTACAGATTAAATCTTTTGCAGAACCTAAAAAGAAAGAAAACACCTCTTAATTGGTCAGAAAAAAATTTGTCACCTCTTAAATTTCATTTCATAGAGTATGATGGTCAGATAAAGGTATTTGGCCTCCACCTACCATAGGCCATGAAGGATGTCACTACCCACAGCTCATTCTCAGCTATGAAAGTCGCTTTGTAGGGCACGATGTTAGGGTGGTTGAAGAGCTTGGAAACATGAAGGTCCCCCTTAAAGAAAAAAAAAAAAAAAGATATTTTGATTCATTTTAGTAAACACAGAAATATGAATACAGTATTGATAAGCGCTGCTCTTGCTGTCTGTCCTCTCCTAAACTTGCAGTATGGTATTAGTGGCTTCACGTTACCTGCAAGAACGTGACCATTTCATTTGTGCAGGCCTCCAGGTTCACTCTTCTGACTGTGACATACTCTCCTGTGGGTTTATACCTGGCCAGGTTCACAACCATCAAGTCTTCAAAGCCTCTGCCTGAAAGAAAAGGCATTAAAGCTTCGGCAATATTTCTGGAACTATACACTCTGGAGAACTCCTCCAGTCCTTGACCCTTAAATAATCTTTACACTCATTTACTGAAACTATTTTTGGCCTTGTGAAAAAAAGAATAATCGTTCTATCAGATACCACCTTCCTTGGCATGTATCCCATTGAGAGAAATCCTCCCAGCCAGTAATATCATCCTATAATATATCCCCTGGCCTAATGATTCGGCCACAACCCCACCAAGGACAGGGACAGGTTTCCGGCTGCTCCTGCCAACTTTGTACTTGACACTCAGCACATTAACCCACCACACGCCTCTCTCAGTTGAAAGCCTTTAGGATTAGCATCTCATGTTTTATTAAAGTGATTTTTAAGATCAAAGAGGACAGCGCCTTAATGTAAAAAATGAGCAATCAATCAAAAAAAGGCCAACAAATCTGCAGAAGTTATTTTCTTTGTGAAGCAGACTTCCAATCTCCAGCCCCCTAGTAGTATTACCTATGATAGTGAGCAACTCGTAACAGCTGCTGTCTGGTAGGAAGTTGCTCATGGTGTCCCTTTTAGGGGAAGAAGCTATCGACTCGGAGCTCGCCTCATTTGCCTGGGCAGGGTAAAAAAAAAAAAAAAAGAGGTCAAAAGAAATAAAGAACGCGTGCTGGAAAAATCATCTGCTCCTTATCATACACCTTAAAATAATAAGACAGTACTGAATATAGAAGAGAGAATTTAATTGCTGTTAAAATAATTTAAATCGTTATTTATCAACTGAAATCCAGGAGATGCCTCATTTCAGAAGATC
The DNA here is from genome assembly GCA_013398295.1 of Chionis minor. NCBI lineage: Eukaryota > Metazoa > Chordata > Aves > Charadriiformes > Chionidae > Chionis > Chionis minor. Next base: position 110,628 of record VZSF01006089.1, on the reverse strand, counting down.
CAGACATCTGTGTTTCCAAACATGTTACCATAACAGGTAGGTTCTTAATTACCGCAAGCTAGAATTTCTTTAGGAATATTTGGATAGAGCCAATTACTATTCCCCAGGACAGCTAAAGCACTGCTTTATCGTGACTACCCTTTCTGCCGTTAATTACAAATTTCTGTGCCGCCATCCTGCTGCCTGAGCAAAGGCCAAGGGAAAGCTTGTTTTTAGCACTTCTCTGCACTCCTGTCTCATGCTGGGGCTTCTGGTTTTCAGCTGCTCATCTGTGACAAGACCAGCGCAGCTGAAGCTGCCGAGCTGCATGGTAGAAGTGATGAACCAACTCAGCCCAAGATACGAAGATCAGACACACATGAAAAGAGAAGAAGCTCCAAATGAAAGCAAAAACTCAACTGCAAAGCATTAGTGCTTACGGGGAGCGGGGAGAAAAAGGAAAAAAAAGGAAAAAAGACCCCACGCCACACAAGGAAACAACATTCCCAAGCCTGTCAGCTTTTCTTCACTACATCTGACGTAAAGCTATCTGCTTTCTTTACATACATGCAAACCTTTCCAAGCAGGATTTTGCAGAAGACAAACTTCAACCTTCTTGCAAGTTCCTTTACACCTGCCAACTCCCTCCAATTTCCAAAGTCACAAGGAGAGCATCCTAACGGGGATCCAAATTTATTTGGTGTCTAAGATCACATTTAGTTATCTCAGATTTCCAGCACATTAACTCCTCTTGACATTTGGAACTCCAGCTCATTTCTTCCACCTCATTCTTCATCAGCTGCAAATGCCCTTTATCAGACCTTTTCTCACGGTACGTGAAGCAGAAAAGGCTCATGCGTTTTCCTACAGTGACAGCAAATACTCTTTCTTCCATCACCGAAGAACTCAGTGACAGCTGAAAAATAAGGAACTTGCTCTTCTACACTCAGTCCAGGGTAAATGTCGCACAACAAGCACAGACATGAATTTGACATAAATTACCTTTGGGTCCCCAAGTATAATTCGGGACTAAGGCAACAGTCAGGCTTTCCAAGTTCCACCTTTTCAACCGACTTGGAACAGCACATGTTTTACCTCTCTCTGCCTACCTTTAAAACAGGCATCTTTTTCAGTTACGGGAAAAGGCAATACTTAAGATTTGTCAACTGTGCTATGGTATAATTTCACCTCCAACAACTCCAGCGCAGCAACTCAGTCCTGTTTCAGCTAAACCCTGAGATCTCAGCAGTCCCAAATCCTTTATTCTAGTCGTAACACTACCCGGTGCCGTTCCGTGGCTGGGAACCGGCAGCAACTTTCCAGTCACAATTTCAAACTTCTGTTAAAGACGCCTGTCGGTTCTGATCTCAACTGTACCATTCATTACCTCTTCCAGCAATTTCACACTGTCCTGTCAACCGCAAGATTGCCAGGAGAGACACACAGGCAGATGGAAACCTCTGAAGCAGAAAGGCACCACCAAGGAAACGAAAGCGAGAGGCTCTGATAAGCAGCATTATGGAGCAATGACAGCTGGTGAAACACTGAGCAATATGTAAGTGGTTTGCTTTAATAAAGTCCACTCCAGATATAGCATAAGCCAACAAAACAGATGCAAAAAAAATTAAATAAATTTAATCTTATTAATGGTGTAGGCTGTTTCAAGAGTAATGGAAAAATACTGTGAATTCTTTTTTAGTCTTCCAGTCCATCAGAGGTCCTCACTCACCTCTCTTCATGTTAGCAGTGACAATAACTGAGAGTTAATGCAAAAGGAGCTCTACCAGAGATTTATCAACATCATAGAAGAAATTTATTTTTTTTAAAAAAAGAAAAGATAAACTGAAATGTCATTTATGAAATACTGCAAAAAAGCTCCTCAGTGGTTTCACACAGGACAACTTTTGGTGTATGATCAAAAGCAAAAGCAGCTGCAAAATGAAGTCGCATATGACTAGCTTTATGGCATGACATTTCATTAAAAGCTAGCTTTACGGCTTGTTGATCTGATTTTAATTTGAGATAGATTTAAGGAAATTAATTTTTGAAAGGCAACTACAGTTATAAATACCATAAGAAAATCCGTTATGTGATGCTAGCAAGGATCTGCATTCGCCCAGTGACATTCATATGCGTTAGGAAGAGGGAATGTCATTTTTGTTCTGCTGCCTTCCTCTCCACCTCCTCACTCCCTCAATTTTAGCATAAGCAACAAAAATTTTCCTCCCATCCTTCTCTCCAAATTATTTACCTACTCCTATAGCCCTCCTGGAAAAAGTAAGCTTTTATTTAGATGTAAAAATCAAAATGAGAGTCAGCAATACCACTGCGAAAGTATCCAAACCCCAAGCGAATACTGTAACAAAACCAAAACAGATGCTAATCTCAATTTGCTTCCAGTCAAGCATATGAGTAATTCTCAGCAATTTAAAAAAAAGGTGTGAATTTACTTGGCTTTATACTAAATACTCCATATACATCTCATATTTTCAGCTTTGTTTGGGCCAGTAAATTACAGATGCTGGCACAAAAATCAATTATAAGCAGCTTGAACTGACAAAGTTATAATCAAATCACAGTTAATTCATGTTTGTAATTAGCTTCAACTAGAGCACCACCTGCACACAGAAATGTTTCAATATGGTGTGGGCAGGTGGGAAATCATTTAGACAGATATATTCTGTCATAAATGGTGTTGAGCATTGTTCATTATGAAGCAGAGAGTGTGCAATCGGGGCCTGCAAAACAAAAAGCATCAAGGTGTAGTTTTCAACTGCCACATTTTGGCTGTATGTTTTTGAACAGATTTTCCATGTTTGCTAGGGATTTCAGTTTCTAAGAGGCAAAGCTCTTTAAGCACGCATGGAATTGGCTCTGAAGATGACCAGACAACAGCAGGTAAAGTCACTTCAAACTGAAAATTACGTGATGTTTGGTTTTGATGTTGGAGCCTCTGTTGTGGCTGTTCTACATGGAAGAGAAAGCAAATCACAATCCGTGTGTTCAGAAGGGAACACTGCTTTTGAGTGGCCAACACAAAATTTTGGGGCCTAGTTTTCAGATGTCCCATAAACTAATCTCTTCCTTTTATTCTAAGAGTTACGAGGGATTAGCATCTCTGAAGAATCAGATCTAAATCATTTCAAAAACAAAACCCTCAGGGGTCTGGTGGGAGGGGGGACGACAACACAAATACAAATCCAAGAGATTTAAGTTTAAAGTTTTGACTTGGCACGTATAGTTTGAAAACCACACACCAAAATCTCCACTCCAGGGTGAAACCTGTTTCCACACTTGTAGAGCTAAATATAGAGATGAAATATATAACTAAGATAAAAAGAAAAATCAAACTTCCACAAGGAATAATCTCCATGCAATGAACCACAGCACCACAGCCTGCAAAAGTCACTTACTTTTCTCCGAGAGTCACCCGGAGGCTGCTCTGGAGTAAAGAAATTAATTGTTCACCATGTTGTGTTCAACAGATACCCATTAAAAATATAGTTGGAAAACTGAGTAAATAACCCTGAATGTTACTTTTTGATACCAAATATATACCTTTTTTTCTTTTTTAGACAAAGACATTTAATTTACACATTTAGTGGTTACACCACTAAAAATAATCATACTGTAGTACAGGTATGGGAATTAAAGAGATTCAAGTAGTTCATATACTCAACATACATTTATGATGACAATTTGTTTTATTATACCTCTAAACACATTTAAAAATGACGTAGCTACTTCACTTACACACAGAAGAAACCATCTAAAGCTTCTAAATAGTTCTAAATAAACTAAAGGTTACTTAAAATAGTGAAAAGTCTTCCACTGCACCTGGAAGCTCAAGATCTAGACATCTTTCCTATGCTCTGATTGCTTTCCATGCCACTGATTGGGAATTCTGCATCCTAGTGGGCAATTTTGCTCGTTATGTACAAAGCAGAACAGAAACCAATCAGCTCTCCCGCAGGCATACTGGGGAGATAGCATCAGAGTTTTAACATCCATTTGTACTTGGAAAATTATAATTAACCTTCCTAAACCTCAAATCCATCTTTTGCATAGGAAAATAGCGGTTACGCTGAGAAATACGGAATGCAGAGTGTGAAAACAGTACTGCTATCAACGTAGAACTCATTTCCAAATAACTTGCTAGATCTTGGACACTTCCATATTAACTTTACATGGTCAGCCTGTCTGAATAACCAGATCTGGTGCTACAACCAGATTTATTCATCTCTTTTGCCATTAAGATATGTATTTACAACCAAATTAACACACGTTGTGGCTAAAAGAAAACATTTCTAAATGTCATGTAACAAGAGGAAAACCTACCTCCAAACAGTTCGAACTCTCTTAAGCCTTCAACAATGAACTTTTCAGACACCCACCGCTGAGAGAAAGAATAAAATCCCCCGAAAAATTAGTTATTCCAGCTAGAGACAAGTTTCCTTTTCCCCTCTCCCATAAAAAACATAAGAGAATCGTAACGCTTCAAGGATTCTGCTGTGGTCTGACACTGATTAGCTGTTACATCCTTACTTTGGACAAGGATATTCTCTCCTTGTATTGCTAAGATGGCAAGCACCCAGCAACCACGCAGGTGCTATTGCTCTTCCTGACCAGCATGCACTTGCAATAAAGTTAACATAACTTTAGATCATTCAACCAAGAACCTTTATACATGCACATAAGCATGCTACAACTCCCTTACACAGGCAAAAAAAAAAAAAAAAAAGGTGTTTGCTTAGGTGTAATAGGTGTAAAAAGAGTTTCAACTATTTACAATTAGGTGACATCTTACAGAACTTAAACATTTTGGCTACATATCTATCATTAAAGCTGCTGTTCTCTTCCAGAATTCATGCTTAAAATTCAGAGCAAGCATTAGGTTGTGTAGAGGGATGTTTCTACCACTCTATTCAACTCTGTGACTCAAAGAAAAAGATATATATAAACACACATATAACACACAATAGAATATATGATTTTAGGCTTGCAGAGCATTGACCATAAAGTTACCATTAAAGAAACAATAACAAACACTGCCCTGCTTGAATTTGTCTACTTAGTAAAATAACTTATGTTGCTTAGTGCAAGGGAAGACAGTCCTAGAAAGCACCAACGAGTCTTTAGGTGACAACGATTCAAAACTCGTATATAACAATACCATTTTAAGGCATTAAAAGTAGTTTTCTCACATGAAACTTCCTCACTTAAAACCCCCAAATTAAAACTAAGCTGTTGTGTTGAGCTTTCCAAGTTAAGCTTCGGGAAAAACCACAAAACACAAACTCAGTGGCAGGACACAGGTCGAGGCAGTAACCTCTTAAAGAAAAGTAGGAATTCATCAGCATCACCGCGCTTTTTCTTAATTGCGACGCTCATTACAAACCCCTCGCACCAGGGAGGTACAGGCGTGCAAGCGATAAATACTTCAGCGCAGGGTTTGGGGTTTGTTTAACCTGGCGCCTAGCTTGCACGTCAGTGCCCTGCCCTGTAATTAGCACGTTTTAATACTACTTCAAGGTGCTTTCTAGGAGGCCGGCCCCGCCACGGCTCCCCTGCACAAGCGCAAGGCAGGCTCTCCCGACACGCCGGCGTCTGAGGGAAGCTGGAAGGTCTTCAACACTCACCCTAATCCGTTCGGGTTTACTTACAAGAAAAGACATGGAATCCGCCTTGGCGTTACCACACGCAGCTCGGGAAAGGACGGGCAACCTGCAGGCACAAGCGGTGGGTCACCCCCTCACGCCGAGCACAGCCCCCCCCCCCACCCCCATCCGGCGACCGGCAGCGCCAGGCCGGGACGGCCCTACCGGAGCGGTGAGCACCGCGCGGGCCCGGCGGGGCAGCGGCACCGCGACACCTCCCCGGCCGCCTCAGCTCCAGGCCCTCACCCGCTCCTCAGGCTGCGGCCGCCGCTTACCGGCAGGAGACGCTGCGTGTGACGCCAGCACGCCGCGACCCACGTGACGCCGCACCGCTGGCCGGTCGCGGCGCGTGCGTGACGTCGCGCTGCGAGGCGGGAAGCGGCCGGCGCCATGTTGGCTCCCTCAGTAAAAGGGCCGACGCTTTGCTCCCGCCCGCGGTGCTGCTGCAGCGCCACCAGGGCCGGGGTAAATCCTCCATATGCACCCACCCCAGCCCGCGCAAGGTGGGGAGAAGACAGGGGGAACAAGACGCCTTCCTCCAGCTACAGGGCCTCCCCCAGCAACCACCGCCCTCGGAGGGAGCAGAGCCCAGGTGGGAAAGGAGGTAGGCAATCACATCCACCACCATCCCAGCAGAGAGAGCAGCAGCTACTGCGTGTTTCAAACCTGCTCAGGTTGGAGATTCTATGAGATGAAAGCAACACGGAGTCCAGCCAAGTAAAGCAGGCAGGCGGAGTGTTTCAATCATATTTTACTCTTCATTAGATTGTTCATTTGAATGTTCATATTACAAAATTAGCTGCCGTAGCCCACAAACACATGGGACTTTAGGAAAGCTGTCCAGTTACTCAAAAGAGCACAAACTAGTATTTCCTTTCAAAGAACTTTGTGAAACAATACTGTCTTAATTTTTAAAGCTAAATAGTGCTAAAATTCCGCATTATCTACAGTAGTTTTGGTTTTAAATAATTTTACCAACGATTATAAAATTAAGGTATTTGCATGTATCAGGTTACAGACATTTGCATTTAAATCAGTGTGAAATATCCCATGCTGGAACAAGAAGTTGAAGCAGTTGCTGTTTCAACAGCAGCTCATTCTTATTGCCTCAGAATCAAGTTTGCACAAAGTATTGAACAAGAAAATGCAAGACATAGTTTCCCCACAAAACTGTTAAAAGTCTGTTACAAGCAACAATAAAATGCCTTCAAGACAGGAAGCATTTATAAAATGCAGACTCTCTCAGTTGGCGAAGTGCTTGCGCAGGGGCATTCACTTCCTTCTCCCCATTTATATTCAAAAACCTGAAGTGATCATTTACCAGACGAAGAGGATCCACCTCCTCTGAAACTTTTACTTGCTTGGGGAAAATTGGCAATTGCAGATACTTCACTGAATCTACCTTCTGGCTGAAGTGAACTAGGCAGCAGCTGCTGAGATCAGAAGAAAAGTTTTTGAGGCAAACTTGTACAGTTAAAAAAGATTCAAGGAAAGCTGGTTGAAGCTGCTAACTCACCATGCGCTCGCTCCTGAAGAAACACCACGCTCACATTAGAGACTTCACATTGTGTTAAGCTTGCAGCATTCAAAAAAAGTAGGAAACTGGTCATGTATTCCATTCCCTCCTATCTAACCCATCTCGTTTACACATAGGCCAGTCATGCCCACAGGTGACCTAATACTGTTTCAGTCCCTTGTTTGTTAAAAAAAAAAAAAGAAAAGAAAAATAACTTCTATTCTGGGCTTAAATCCCTGAAGAATCCATACTGTGTATGGAAGGCTCTAAGTTTTGTGCCTTTACAAGCCTGATGCAAATAACGCACAGTAAATGTTTATTGTGCCGTTTTCCTCCCCTTAAGTTTTTCCCCCTTCCCTCCCACTAACTAAACTCAAAAGTTTAAAACCAAATCTTAAAACCAAAGCATGAGTATGTTACCAGCACACGTGGACAGATTTACAATCATCTTGTTTTTAAAGAACAAATGACAAAGAGCATTCAAGAATATTGCAAATTTTTTTTTTTTAACAGACAAGTAGCAAAAATTTATACCACCTGAAATAAAACTGCCGAGACAAAGCTCTCTACATACACCTGCATGTTGCTGTAATACTTAAATAAGTAACACCAATGCAAGGAACGTTTCTCTTAATGGCTACTAGTGTTCAAAGAAGTGTAGGGTTATGGAGTCAAGTAGGTCTTTGTACCCTGTGAATTAGAATTCGGCAGGTGGCACTGAAGACGCTTTTCACAATGGAGTCACATAGCTTTCACTTTGATTTGCTTCATCTTCATCTGCTTCTTCTCCAGTTTCTTCTGCTCACGCCGCAAAGCAGCTTCCTGTAGGCAAGGACATAGAGACCTGAATTAACATCGGTCAGGTCTTCGAAGAGCAAGCTGATGGTTTCCGAAGAGCCAAGCAAAAAATACCTCCAGTACTTGGGTTCACATCTCTAACCACGAGCTGGCTCCTCACTGGGAGCCTTTGCACGTTTCAGAAAGCAAATGTGTATACCCCGAGGGTTGTCTGCCTACCAGCAAACAAGGCAGCCCTGGAGATACCGTAGGAGAAATCTGCCAGTAGCTTGTAACGATCTGAAAATCCATCTCACCTCCAGCCGACGTTGTTTCTCAGGATCCTCTTCGTTCATGATTCGCTCCTTCTCTGCCCGTTTTTTCTCTTCTCGACGGGACTGGGCAGCCTCCTGTCTTTGCACGTGAGTCAGTTTAAGGAAGTTCTCTTCCACGCGAGCCCTGTTCTTATCGGCTTTTTGTTTACCCTTTTCACAGAGGAAAGCGAACGCAGTTAATACAGATTCCCCACGAGCAGGATGCAGTATCTCTCTGGTAGTCATATCAGAAACATAAGACTCCCAGTCTTAAGATGAAGGATCTGATGGCAGTGGTTGCAATTCTATTCAGAAGACAGAAAAATACACCCCACTCACCTCTCTGTTCAGACGGAACTTCTTTGCTTTGTCAATACAGTAGATAACCATGCTCATCAGAGGCAGCAAAGATTCCATGTCCTTTGGGGAAGTGTTGCCTGAACCAGGCACTGAAATAATGAGTTTCTTGTTAATTCAGAGAGGTTGGCAGGACTCTTCTACTTGCTATAACACTCTTTCCTTATTGCTCACGCCATTCATAAAGAAAAACGTTCTTATCCTCCTCTTGAGGAAGGACATAATTAACTAAAAGAGGTGTTTAGCTTTGGAAATCACATTTAGATTCCTCACACGGTGACAGACACATTTCCCACACACAATCTTTCTTACTTTTATTACTAGGGAATACAAACACAAGGGTTGAATTCAGGGTCTGATGTTCACTTCACTTGGAGCTATGGCCTTGAATTTTGAAGAGAACTATGGGCCTTTTCTGGAATAGACTCTCAAGAGGCTGTTTTTCTTCCAAAACATGGTTAACCAAGTAACTCTGTGCAAGCTCAAACAGCAAGGAATGTCGCTTAAAAACAAGTGATATTCCAATGGTGCCCTAATACAACCACCAGTAGGGATATGAGTATGAACTAAGATCAATAATAGCAAGATTGAGTATCCTACTATCACAACGCTACGCTACTCAGTCCCCAGTGTTATTACTGCCTTCTGTTTCCTGGTTAATTAATCTACGATCCTGTTACGTGCACTGAAGTCATTCATCATAGCGTCTGCCATAGATGACAGAACTTGAACATGTGACTTGCCCAAATAAAGCCCAGCACACCCCCAGATACACACACACGCCCCCCCCCAACAGTTCTCTTACCGTTAAATGTAAACAGAAGTGTCTTTTTAGTTTCGGGCAGTTTTGTAAGCTGACCCTCCCTGGCAGGAAAGAAAAAGGTGACTGGAATGAGTGAAGAAAAATAGAGACATCTAAAAATACCTAACATTGTAAGGGAAAACCTTGTCAAGAACCAAGAGACACTTGCAAACTATAAAATAAACAAGGTTAAAAGGCTGGCTGCAACCCAGATTTAAGTTTCAAACTATTCCGATTCCTGAAGTGTTTTACTGAAAAGCATACAGTGAAGAGGCATTAATGTAAAAACATACTAACATACCTCTGACATCCAATCAGATTGTCAGAGGTCATCTGAGCCCTAAGGCAGCCTGTATACTTTTAAAGACCTTCCTTTTTACATATGCCCTGTTTTTAATACTACTACAGATCTTCTATGAATATCAGTCAGAAAAAAAAATAAATCAAGTCTTCACTGCCCCAAACCCCACATTATTCTAATGTAATAAAGTCAGGCCTGCATTTCACAGATCTTCCAAAGCCTAGCAATTCCAGTACAAGGTACACATACTCCTATCTTATAATTAAATCAAAGTATGCTGGTTTTTCTGGAGGACAGTTCCAAGTTTTGATAAGGATCATTTCTTTATATGCCTGCAAGCATAATGAACCCTTGCAAAAGCCCACGTGGTAATTCAGATAAGATAAATCACCCACCACTGACTGGCCATTCTGAAGCAGCAGCTAAAAGCAACTCAAGACCAGGAGGCTTAGAGAAACAGAAGACATACGGCATCTGCGTATTTCTGAAGCGCAGCTGAGAATCAACCTGAACAAAAGTACCCAAGCAATGGATTCGACAGCAGAACGTTTAGCCATATCAGCTAGGGAAGCGCAAGAAGCCTTGATGTTTTTTTGGGGGGTTGCTTTGTGGTTTTTGTTTGGTTTGGTTTGTGGGGTTTTTTGGGTTTTGTTTGGGTTTTTTTTTTTTTTTTAACACTGCAGACTTTTCTTAAACCTAGTCTCAATGCATGCAAATAGCCTCGGAGTTAACGTGTTGAATTCTCCTCCTGCAGCGTTATTAAATTCTAACATGCTGTATACCTTCAGTGGGATTACTCAGTAGTTTTCCATGCAGCTGTTTACGGTGTAGCTGCCAGGTGTTACCCCAAATTTGTAGCTGCCCAAACTACAGCACAACCAGCACACAAAAATTAGTAGTAAGGCAATACAGCACTTTGATCTTCTAATTCAGCATTGGGAGTGTATTTATTCACCTGTTTCACCTTTGCTCCCCATTTCTCTTTGTGTGCATTCCAGCAGGCTTCGTTCACACTGCAAACAAGTTTGCCAGCCTCTATTTTGCTTAGTGTTACAATAGCTACTGGGAGGAGAGATCTAGCTTTATACGTACTCTTGCATAAGTTTTGGACCGGAGAACTGGTCCGAGAATTGGACGGACTCAATCTTGTCAGCATAGTGCGTGAGGAAATGTATCATCTAAAAGAGAAACCGGGGTTAGTTTTTCCCAACACCGATCCATCTGCAGCCTACCCGCTCCGTATGGGTTTGCCAAAGTGTCTGGGTATCACTCCAAAAATTGCTGTGGCTCAGCTTGCCACAATGACACTGAAATTTAAACAGTTACTTTTTTTTTTTTACCTTTTGCTAGAAGGGGCCTCAATGCATGGAATTAACACGAGCCACTCAGATATTAGACATAATACTCTCATTTGGGATTTTCCAATTCATTTGATAACATGCCAGCTTTGAGAACCTGCAGATGTGCCATCAACACCCTCCTTCGAACTGGCCGTGGAGGCAAACTTCAGGCTTTGAAAGGCAATTTTAAGTCTGCAATTCATGTTAGACTAATAGTTGTTATGTAAAAGGAATGGAGGCATGAGAATTACATCCTGCTTCCAGCCCTTAAGCTTCCTTAGGGTCCTGATTTCTCTAGCTCTCACTAGGCTCTCCTGTTCTGATGTTTACAGCAGATAAAGATTAGAACTTTCTTGCAGAGGCTGTGCATGCCAGGGTTACCCAGGAAGATTTGTACTAATTCATTCAAGATTACCTTAGCGTCCATCATTCCCTCTGTGACCTCCCCCATCTCCGACAAGATAGCCAGCGAATCTGGAAGCCCATATTTTGCACCAGACTTCGGTTTATCACTGCAGAACTCACTCTTTTTCAAAGAGAATGAGGGGAAAGAAATAAAAACAAACACAAGCTTGTAAGTATCTTATCAGACTCAACTGTTCCAGCACAGTGGGACCCCTAAAAGTACCTAATAAGATACAATAAAAATACACTAACTCTGTCACTCAATCTGGCTGGGGACATTTCAAGCATAAAGTAGACCATGCAGTATCAATAGTCTTGAAGTTGGTATTTCCCTTCAATAGTCCGTACTTTAAGGAAAAATATAAACCAACTGTAATACATTCATGCTGGAATGCTCAAAGTGGATTAAGGCATTTCGCTTACGTTGTTGGTAACAGAACAAAATCAACTGGCATCCTACCAACCACACTTCAGGGCTGTTACTTGAGGGAAGTTATGAGAGAAAAAGATTTGCGAACCACTACTTGTTATCACTGGATTCTTTGCAAGCTTCAGGGCTTGAATGGATGAAAAGTTTCAATTTCAGATCACAGAAAGTTAAGGGTTGGAAGGCTCTGGAGATCATCTGGTCCAACCCCCTGCCAGAGCAGGTCCACCTACAGCAGGTGGCACAGGATGGTGTCCAGGCGGGTTGGGAATGTCTCCAGAGTGGGAGACTCCACCACCTCTCTGGGCAGCCTGTGCCAGGGCTCTGCCACCCTCAAAGGAAAGAAATTCCTCCTCATGTTCAGTTGGAACTTCCTGTATTCCTATTCCCATTGCCTCTTGTCCTATCATTGGGATCACTGAAAAAAGCCTGGCCCCCTCCTCCCGGCCCCCTCCCTTTAAGTATTTGTAGACATTTATGAGATTAATCTCATTCATGAGATCACATAAAAGCGGATTACTTCGACCCAAACTTCCCACATGACGTATCACTAATTAAGTTTACTTTTCAATCCTTGAAAAGGTCATTTGTGCAAATTAAATAAAGTGACACTCGTGTACCCTGACAATGTACTTCAGCCTCCTAAATGAATTATACACCATGTGCATTAGATGAAAATGTCTTTTCCCCCATACACTAACAGGTCAGCCACAAGTTTTCAGCTGTGCCCAGGAAAATAAGCAATCTACAGATCAGAGGTTCTTATATCCTATTCTTTATTATGTGAGTATTCCCAGGGTGAACATACATACCAGGTCCTGCATCTCTTTCTGAAGTCGCACCAGTGCTTTTCTCGTTCCAACAGCAAACACATAGGTGTCCATATCCTCATCGTTCATTGTTACTTTTATTTGCTGTGGGACAGAACGTTATTAGTCCTTATCAGATTCATACGATGTGCTCTGCCTTCAGACTAACTGGCCAAATGGAGACCTGTGTCTTCTGTGACTCCAATGTCTGCCTGAAACTTTGATTCACAAGAACAAAGACTAAGCGAAGCCACACACAGCTGAGATAAAGGTTGTTGACTCAAAGCTTCTCAGTGTGTCTTAATGTAAAGTAGCTTTTTAATTATACTCAGCACTCAATTCACCACTCTGGTGTAATGCTAGAGGGTAATAACAGCAACTACAACAGCAGAGTTGTAGGACTTCCTTGCAGTGCGGATAGCCATTGCTTATGCGCAACTGCCCACATCTAAATTAAATATTTTTAATAGATATAAGTAAATACAATTATAGATACATGGAGAGTATTCACAGTGCACACAGCCACTGTTCTTCCAACTGTAACATCTCTTGGCATTTATGCAGTTAGAGATTACCCTCATCGCCAAGAGCAAAGGGCGAACCAAAAAGAAATGTTACAGGATATAATATCCAGGTCAACACAGGCGTTAAGCAGCTCTGTTCAGGCAGACTGAACAGACAGAAGAAGTCATTAAGCATTTCAGATCGTAAACTCACTTTTTATCAAGATGAGGTCTTGAAGCATGATAAGACTGTTCACAAAACCACTCAAACAATAAAACGCATAGATAAAACAATTTCCAGTTGTCAGCAGTTTGCATTTCACAGACAGAAGAGACAGACAAATGATTCTTTCAGACTGTTTCAACAGTTACTGAACTGGAAGATACGGAATACTATAGAAAGACACCTAGCAGTTCACTTGTGCGTCTAAGAACAATCAAAAGCAGCAGAGCAGAACCGAGGGAATGCGATTTCTCACAGCTAACCTAAAGGGCTGAGTACATACCACTTGGTCAGAAGCTGGCCTCATCATGCGCGCAAGAACGTTCAGGAGGTCTTGTCTCTTGAGAAACTAAAACACAAGTTGGTAAACACAGAAAGACATAGCTGAATGTACCTGGAGCGCAGCACTTCAGTGGCAGATCACAGTGGGGCTCAAGGAAAAATAGGACAGTTATAAGTAGATGCTTTTCATAGAATAATTTAGCTTTGAAGGGCCCTCTGGAAGTCACCTGTACTGCTCAAAAGCAGGCCTACTTTCTGCATTAGATGAGTTTCTCAGTGCCTCATTCCCTCAAATTAGGAGCTAAACCAACATGTGGGGCTGTTCCACCCCAGGTGCAGGACTTTGCATTTGTCTTTGTTGTACTTCTTTGGAATTCCTGTTGGTCCATTCCTCCAGGTGCTAAAGTACCTCTAAGTGGCAGCTGGGCTCTTCAGCCTACAGTTACCTCTGTTTACTTCTGGCTTCCATACTCTTTCTGTAAGCATTTGCTCTGACCTGCTTCAGTGGGCGGCACGCAGGCCTGTACAGATCTTTAGTCCTACCAGTCTTCCCTTCACGCGTGCATATGCAGAACCCTGTACCTGAACACGAGCAAAAGAGTCGAGCTGGGACTCCTTGCTGCTCACACTGGAAAGGAAAAGCCTCTAGAACCTGAAAACTGGTGACAGATAAACAGTACTACAAACTTACTCATCCTTACCTTTAGCTGGATGAGCATTCCTTCGCAGCACACCCTTCCAGAGCACCACAAGTTGTATATATGTTCATTTTCTTGATTTAGTTTCCCAGTGCTTGTAGCTTCTTTATTAGTGCCATCATCCCCTGAAGAGAACAACAGTGAAAGAGAACTGCAATCTAAAAATCACAAATTTAAACAACGAAGCTCATCAGTGGTCTTAGAGCTCAGTTGTCGCTGAATTACTTCAGTACCACCGTGATGTTTCTGAATAATTTATACAATGCCACCATAATCTAATTTCAGCACTGGAATACAGACACACTATTTGTCTACACGTAGAGTTGTCATTCGTGCTATCATGCATCTGCAGAGAAAAGGTTATTCTTCTCTATAGCCCACATACCGGTCTAAAACCAGCTTTATTTAAATAAATGAAAAATGGATCCTAGTCATTATGGAACTCACCAACAAGAGCAAAGTTACTTTCTAGCAGCTCCCTGTGAGTATTGAACCATGCGTGAGCCAGGCGGTTGTTTTTGTTCTTCCCAATGATGTAATTCATGATGTAAGCAAGAAGACCTGTTACCATCAGGATCTCCATGTAATAACTCTCCCAGCTGTTTTGAAGGTGAGCAGGGACCTATGGTAAGTGAATGGAGACTGTATTTTACATATCGAATGAGCTATTCCACGTACACAATTTGGAAAACACAGAGTACTGGAGAAGCTTCATCCCAAACACAGCAAAAAGCTTTACAAAGGTGACAGGACAGAGCTAAGCCTACATAATGCATCTGGCTCTACTGGGACACAGTAATCATACAGGAAAGAACGGATAATAGCATTCCCAAAATACCTGGCTAATACAAACAAAATACTTCTCTCTTCCAAGTGAACCTGTGCTAACACACATCTCTCAGAGTAGTCAACAGCCCAGCGTTTCAACCCAGATTATCTGAGCCTGACGCCTTGCCCACCACAGCATTATCCGATCCTCATCTAACTTCTCTCCAAATCTCACAGCGTTATCCGATCCTCATCTAACTTCTCTCCAAATCTCACAGCGTTATCCGATCCTCATCTAACTTCTCTCCAAATCTCAAGTAATACCCAATGACTAAGAGCATTTTCAGGACATCACCAAGGGCCACAGACTGTGTGGGGAAGCAGGGAAGCCCACCTGACCTTGCCATCTTCAGAGACTAATTAGCCGTTCTGCTACCACCGTACCACCCTTCAGTCATAAAAGTACCCAAACCTTAATTTTCACTTAATTTTCACAAGCTCAGCCATAATACTTAAGAAGAGATCTTAGGGATAATAAAAATGCCGGCCTCAAGCACCCGATCACTCTGTAAAAGACTCTCTTGGGAAGCAATAAGAAGGTGGACAGAGAGACTGGCTTTAAAAACCATCAGAGGCATCAAATTCTCATCTGAAACTTCAGCCACGGATGAGCTATTGTAACCACATCATCATTGCAACACCTTCTTTATATGTTAACACCCCGACATTCTGGAATGTATGTTTTTTCTCTGGATTAAATGAAGGTCAACACTCCAGTTCCTCCACTTCTCCCCCATAGTCATATGGGTAAAAGAAGCAAAGTCAAAAAACGGTTTGGTCAAAGCTACATTTTCAAAAGGTTTGTTTTCATGAAGAATTTCCTGATCTATATTCCAATTACAATTCTCAGTTTGAATAGGGAATACAGCTTTGATCGAAGGATGGGAGTTCTCGTGGCTTAGAATCGAGATCAACAGACCAAAGGCCCTAGAATTTTAAAGTCACGTAAACCAATGCAGAAGAGCATGGAATTGGGAACTGGCACACCTGGATCATGTTCTGCTGCTATCCTGTTGTATTATTGCAGGTATTTCTTGTCTCCATACTTCTTCCCATTTCTGCACTGTCTCTTTATAATTCAAATAACAAATTCTTTAGGACAGATTCTCTTCTCACGTGTACTGTACACCAATGACAGTATTGGCATACTGCCTTTAACAAAAAAGTGATGAAACACCAGATAGGAAGAGGATCAACATTTATACCTACATTAACTATTGTTATGGGGTCTTTATTTTTGCTAGGAGACGCATCTGGTTTCTCTTCATAGCCTTCAAACTCCTCATCATCATAAGGTTCACTCTCAGTATCACCTTCCTAAAGGACAAAATCCCGAACAGCATGAAAATCCAAAGCCCAGTAGGCAAAATCCAAAAAGACATGTGAGAAAGTAAGGTGTAGAGATACTACTGGGAAACACATGGAGGAAGGAGATGAGGCATTACCTGTGCATCTGTATCATCAAAGTCTTCCTGATTCTCATCCTGACTTTCAAGCTCTACAGTGGCTTCTTCTTCATCATCTTCTGTAGTGATGATCCTCTGAGGAGACTCTGTGACTGTATCTTCATTAACATCTTCAAATTCAGCAAAGTCATTATCATCATATTCCATAATGTCATCTCCATCCTCAAATTCATCATACTTTGCCAAAGAAAAACTCCATGGGATAAACAGGACAGCAATAAAAATATATAAATTCTTCATTTTCACTAGGGGAGGGGAAAAAAAGAAAATCAAACGTTGCAAAAAATCCTCATCAGTTCTGTTACATCACACCTCCAGTAATGCCCAGTTTCCATGAACAATTTAAAAACACTATTGGGCTCGTACCAGAGAGACAAATAAAGCCCTGCCTGATCTTGCCATCTTCTGTATAGAGAAAGTGAATACTCTTACAAGAAAAAAAATAACTTTGAGGGTGAGACTCTCTTGCTCGCAGCAGGAGCAGCAAGTTCACATCTGGCCAAGCTCGATTCAGACGAGCCAGTTCTGGAAGTGGAGATGTTCTGCTATAAAATGGACTCTCCGACAGCATCTCCCAGTCAGTCAGCATCGCCAGCTCATTTCAAAGACAACACACTATGCCTAGAGTTGTTATTAATTAGCAATTAGGCACGGTCAGATCAATGAATGCATAACAACAGCAGTAAATGTTAAAATGCATTTAATTCATTTACTGTAAGCGGCGATGCCCTGCTAGTCTCTGCTAGTTTAAAAGTGCTCATCTTTGATTTTCAGGACTGCACACTCAGAATCGGGTCCCACGGCATCCCTTCTGTTCAGAGACAGGGACCTTTTGTTGTAAGTGCTACCAAAAAAAGAGCAGGAAGAGGATGGATATTGCACTGGTCCCCAAACCAAGAGCAAACTGGGGCACACGACACCGGAGCTCTCTCCCCAGATCTGCCAGAAACCTGCAGTTTGTCAGGTCACTTTTTTTTTTTTGCCTTCGGCTTCCCACATCTTTTCTGATTGATCTCAAAACAGCCCCGGTCTCCCATTCAGGCTGACAATTACACATCACCGAGGCCCAAACGAAGAGCCCGAAAAGGCAGCAATAACCCTGCTAGTGTGTTTCACAAACAGCCGCGGAGGATCAGCTGCAGCACACTTGGATAGGAGACTCATTTTCCTCCCTCCCGCTGCCACAGCCGAGTGGGAACTTGAATGTTAATGAGATCGTTCTCTTAAAAACTCCAAGTCGAAATAACTTGTTTCTAAATTAGACCAGCACTCCTCCGAGTACCACACGCAAGGAACCCACTGCTAGGAATAACAAGGACGGCTAAAACGAACGCCTTTGGCAAAGGCTTCTCACTACAGCCAAAACCTCAATGGAACGTGTTCCCAGAAACGTTAAACGTGATGGGAAGTACACCGAGGCAGAGCCCAGGAATTCAGCCCACCGTTTGGGTCTGTCACAGCTTTACGTGAATTTAAACAGAAAACCAAAACACTATTTACCTACGATAAGGTTAAAAACACCAGGACAATGGAACCACCTGCTCAACCAAACCCCCAGGGAGAACACCGAGACCCCTGAAGCGCCTCCGCCTGCCGAAGACCCTACGGCTCCGCCGAGCTCTAGGCAAAATGCACTTCTGCGGCCCGGGGGGGGAACGAGAACGCTCCTCACTCTGCCCCACGGCGGGACGGGTCCGAGCACGACCAGCTCCCCCGGGCAGAGCGCGCCCCGCCAGCCCCTCCACCGGCCACCGGAGGAGCCGACTCACCCACCGGCCTCGGCGCGGCGCTGGGGGACGGGGAGCGGCGCCGGGGCCCCGCAGGTCGGGCCACACTGGGCCCCCGCCCCGGCCTTAAAGCGGGGATCCCCTCGCCCCAGGCACAGGCCGCCGCCCCTTCCAGGGACACAAGGTCAAGGTCAGCACCTTGCCCGCCCCGGGGTGCGGGGGCCTCCGCTCCCGCTCGCCACAGCCCTGCCCCGCTCCCCCGCTGTGCGGGGCACAGCGCAGCCCCCGCACGCCCGGTACCCCCGCGGCCAGGCCGCCCCTCTCGAGGACGCCACGGGGGCCGAGCGCGGCCGGTGCCGGGGAAAGGGGAGAGTGCGAGGAGGGCCGGAGCCGGCCCGGCCGCCCGCGGGGAGGCGGGAGCGGGGTACCCCGGCCGCGGCAGAGCGCGGGGCCGCCGGAGCCGGCCCGGGGCCGCCTTACCTG
>VZSF01006089.1:65871-91461 GCA_013398295.1 Chionis minor | reverse complement strand
GGCCAGCGGCGCCCCCCGCGGGCGGGAGCTGCCGGGACCGCGGCCTAGTTGGGGGCTCGGGCAGCCTGGGCCTGGCCCGCACAAAGGGCCCGCCCCCGTGCCGGGGCCCCGCGGGCGGGAAGGGCTGTGAGGGGCCCCGCTACCGGCCCGGCGCAGGGCCCGGTGTGTTGGGCGAGCTGCGGCCCCCTCCGCCGCGCCTTCCCTGGGGCAGGGGGCTCTGCGCGGCGCCGGGCCGCCCGTCTGCTTTCCTGCGGGGCCCGGGGAAGCGCGATCTGGGCGGGCGAGGGGGGGGTGTCCCTCCTCTCCCCAGCAGCCGCCAGAAACGGGAGCGGCTGAGGGGCGTTGCTGCCTTTCCCTCGGGTGCAGGGGACCCGTAGGAAGGGTCCGCGCCTTCGCGTTTCCTCCCTCGGAGCGGCGCTGGCAGGGAAGCGAAGCCGCCGCAGTTGGCCCAGGGTCTCACTCGGCGTCTCATCGCTGTCCTATGGGAACCCTCTCCCTGTCCCCTCACCAGCGGGCCCCGTGGGCAAACAGACCCAATTCTGTACTTTTGCAGCCATATGATAGAATAAAAGAATGGTTCTTTCTCTTTTCCGGGGTGGTGGGAGAGGAAAAAAGGTCGATAAGTACAGCAAGTAAAGAATCCTTAAAATCAGAAGTGATAAAAGAGTGCCTGCTGTGCTGTCAGCAGCAAAAGTGCAAAGTTACACCTTTCATCCCTTTGTTATACGTTTTGTTCTCTTATCTGCCACACATTTGCAGGTGTGAAAGCTGGAAGGTGTGTGAGTGGAAGTGGGAAGACAGGACATGGGAGTCAGGTGCTACCATGGAGAACTGAACAGCAGTTCTCCCAAAGTCTCCTAGTGAGCTTTGGTCTAGACTTGAGATTTATTGAGCAAGTCCCAAGCGGGTAAATGTTCTGCAGAGGGAGGCGTAGCAGTGTTTCCTTTCAGGTTATTTTGAAGTTGTTTCTCTTGCCAGTGAATTCTGATCTCATTGGAGGATTCTCACTGAATGTGAGGATTTGTTTAGCAAGACTTTTGTAGCCTTTGGGCCATCTAATTATAATGCACTTGAAAGCAACGGGTGTCATACGGTACTTGGCTGCCTTAAAGGTGTGCCTTACTTGACCATGCAGATGAAATAATTAAATTACTTTGAATGGAAAGTGTAAACCTTAGTGTATCAGTTCAGTCTTCTCGTCATCTAACTTAAAAACCCAAGTTCTGGGCAGGCAGGTTGAGTGGAGTAATGAAAATGTGGTTTGGAAAATGTGGGTTGCAGAACATCTATGGTTTCTTCAGAAGAAGGAGTTGACTTGTTGGCAGACGTGTGCCTTGTCTCTTAACGGAGTGGTGCGCTGCTTTGGGCCTGCTTTTCTAGAGCTGTCTGTATTGCAGTAATGTGGTATTTACAAAGCCATGAAACACTCCAGGACGGGACTGTATGGACATGCAAAATAGGTGCTGAGTTGACTTTTCATCTCTCCTTCCTCCTGATGTTCAAAGTTCTGGCCTTGGGTTTGTTTGTCTTAGATTGCAAAACACACAAGACAGGCAACATCTTAAATATGCTTAAGTAGTCCTTGAGGGACACGATCTGTTTTGGAAGACAACCTTTTTGTTAATTCTTTTTTCAAATTGTGGATGCATTCATATTTACAAGAAAATAACAAAACCCAGTCCTTTTTGGGAAAAGAACAAGCTCTTGTCAGTCACATTTCCACAAGTGTCTTCGTGGTGACTGAAGTAATCCACTTACAAGAAGAACCATGACTGTTACATATGACTGTCTAAAGCAGAAAGGGCATTCATTTGTCTTTTCTGATTTTAACAGATATATTCGGGACATCATGAATTGGAATAAAGGTGGACCTGGTACTAAGAGAGGCTTTGGGTTTGGTGGATTTGCCATAACACCTGGAAAAAAAGAGGAGCCTAAGCTCTCCCAACAGTCGCATAGTGCTTTTGGGACAGCTGGTTCTTCTGCTGCATTTGCGAAATCAGGACCTCCTCAGCTGCCTTCTTTCTACAAAATTGGGTCAAAGCGAGCAAATTTTGATGAAGAGAATGCGTAAGTACAGTTATTTCTTGTGTTTCTCTAGCTCTAGCTTTTAGTGGTTTAAAGTTTCCAAGGTCAGGGAAAGAATCTGTGACATTTGTGAGGTTTAGTTATTTAGAAAAGCCTGCTCGAGGATAAATGCCCTAACACTGCATTATGGTGTAACAGAACCCCAGTAGCTTTACGGCAATAGGATCAAGAAAAACTGAGCTTTACAGCAGATTTTTGGTGTTGCCCTGGACTGATCGTTTACCCTTTCTCTGGGTGTCAGCCCACTGTCTGTAAAATGAGAATGATAATTACATCTTCGCCTTTAAATATATTAAAAAGACTGAGATACTACAGCAGCCCATGGAGAGCTCTTCTCCTCTAGCTTTCCCCTCACTAGGTACATATCTTGGCCAAGCCTCAGTCAACTTGGGCTCATTCATGCTGTGGTCCAAACAAGACTTTGCCTGAGATGGTGTGTTCAGAATTGGAGAAAAAGAGGATAAATTTGGATGTCTGTTGCGCAGGGAAACACTTAACTCCACGTTTCTTTGCTAACCCTTCTGTTAGCTGTGTAAATATGTTGAAAAGAAAGGAGGTCAGAAAATCATTCTGTATTCATCAGCCTGGGAGAGCCGCTCCAGAAGATCGGTTTCATAACATCTATTTGCCCTCCCACCACTTTTAGCTTATAATATGAATAATTGTAGATAAATGAATAAATCTCAACATCTTTTCCTGTGTACGTACTGACTTTTATTGTCCATGTCTGCGTGGTAAACTTGACTCAACTGAGAAACCATCAGAGACAGCATAGTGCTGTAGGCTACGTGCTCACTGGACCATTGTTTATTTCTTTTCAGGTACTTTGAGGATGAAGAGGAAGATTCCAGCAATGTCGAATTGCCGTACATTCCCGCAGAGAATTCCCCCACTCGCCAGCAGTTTCATTCCAAATCAGCAGACTCTGACAGCGATGATGATCCTCTGGAAGCATTCATGGCTGAAGTGGAGGCAAGACCTGGCTCGGGAAATGTTAATTAATTTATGTGGCCGTACTTCTCTCCGGTCAGGAGCAGCAAATGTCACTCATGACTTGGCAGCTGTATTCAGAATGCCACTTAGCTTTTGGTTTTCATGTAGGTTGCTGTGTTAATTAGAACTCAAAGGTGGATTAGGTGGGGAGACAGCAGATATGATTTACAGTAGCTTAACTATTTAACTGTTTTCGAGCATGTCAAGGCAATACCGCAAAGAGCTTTCTCTGTCTCTGAATATGAAATTAAGGTTTTGTGCATTTTACACTACCTGAATTAAAATTATTTGTATTTATCATGGGCAGTTCCTTTGCTACAGTCGTTATTAGCTAGATTCTATCACAGTTTTTTCAGGAGGCTTGTGGAGAATGTATTTTTTCAGCAACAGTGCCACGAAGTTACAGTATATAAATTTCAGAGGTTTTGGTAGGAGAATTTATTTAGCATAATAGGATATAGAACAAGAGAAAATTTACTCCAAAAAGTGTTGTCTCTGTGGCGTGGTGATCTAGTTATGTAGGAACATTTTTCCCTTCCGTGTTTTATCATCTTGGGTTTTTTAACATGTCATAATTTTATGACCTGTTAGGATCAAGCTGCTCGAGACATGAAGAGACTTGAAGATAAAGACAAAGAAAAAAAGAACGTTAAGTAAGTTCTCTTTTACAATTCCCATGCCTGCCTGTGTCTTTTATGGTGCTAAGAGAATTCCAGTGCGTTTTGTTGATGATGATTGTTCTGTAGCCAATATAATATGTACGCAGCAAACAGCATTAACCAGTGCATGTTGTCACCCATGGGTGAAGTTCTGTGCAACAGAATTTTTGTAACAGGAGGGAAGAATCCATGGTGGCATCCTACAGTAAAATGTAACAACACTGAGTGTTACCTCACGCGAGAAGCCTTTCTAGGCCACGCAAATTGGGGCAGCACTTTGTACTACTACCACCTTCCAGATCAGCCTGTATAGGTTTTCTTCTTTCCACCCCCTTGCAGTGATCAGGATTGTTACGTTTAAAATTGCATTTATATGAGCAAAATAACTCAGCGGGGTTGTACCTGTAGTCCTGGAGATTCTTCCAAACTTGAACTAGGTTTTAAGACATTCCCTGTAAAGCTGATATATTAGGTAGCATGTGACAATCGGGATACTAAATTTAGAGTTTAAAAGCAGTTTGTATTTTTGCAGCTTATCTGTCTGTTTTGATCAGGGAAAATAATTATGCTACTGATCCTTGATATACATGTCAGATACATTGGTAGAACTTGCATTGCATTGCATGGGGTTGACCAGATTATACGTGGTCCTGAAACAGAACACCGGATCCACATCACCACCTGGGGAAGTTCTGAACTGGATTTGCACTTCCTGGCTCATATTCCTCTGCAGTTATGGGACTTCTGTAGCAGCAAGAGCTTAGACCAGGATGATCTTTGATGTGGCTTCTACTGGGAAGACGGAGTCCTAATATTTCAGTCTCATTAATAGAAGTAAAAAGAAGGCTTTGCAGGGTCGCTGTTATGGTTGGCACCAAATATGAAAACTCCATGGGTTGGGATTATAAATGTTACTGAGTTATTAGTGTTGTGTCTTCCACAAAATATGGAGCTTAGCACTAATCAGATGAAAGCATGGAGCTGAGTATGTGGAACACTTGCAGGGAAGTTTTTTTTCTCCGCTTGTTTTTCCAGGGGTATTCGAGATGACATTGAAGAGGAAGATGACCAAGTGAGTTCCTATGCAGTCTTTCTATCTTCTTTTTTGTGGTGTTTTGTTTTTTTGGTTTTTTTTTTTTTCCTTCCCAAATATATAACTACTAGGTACAAACAGAACTCCAATATCGTGTGCAGTATCCGGACAATTCATCAGGAAGCTCTAGTGGCTACCCTACTGTCTCTACCCTTCTAGGTGTTTCACTAAAAAAAAAATATATTAGAAGATAATTTTATTCTTTTTTACTCCATTTAAGAAGATACTTTTCAGTCAATTTGAACTTCAGCTTCCTGTAGAGGTTTTTCAGTATCTGAGGGTCCCATCAAATTTGGAATTGGCAGAATCAACTAACATGGAGCATCAGTGAGAGGCAGTTGAACTGTGGAAGCCATTTGCAGTGAAATTTCATGTCTGTTAAGGGCAAGAATCAGGCTTTTTGCTCTTTATTTCCAGAGGAGCTCCTGTTCTGATTGAGGATTGTAGGCATCACTGTAACAGGAAAGTAGACAAAGAGGAAAGACTTCATTTCAAATTGTACCTTACTACTAAGCTGTAATTAGTAACTCTTGTATTAGTTGCAGTAATGCAGAGCATGGAAAGGTTGTCTGGCCTCTAGGCCTTTGCTTCCGGTTTGGTGAGTGTAGCTGTGCTAAAGTTTGAGCAGAGGTGACCTACACTTGGAGACAGCTGTTGTTCAAGTCTATCAAATGCATATCTATGTGACTGAGTGATAATTGGCCATGCAAATTAAAAAGCCAGACGACTATATACATTTATTTGTAATTGAACCTTGTTTTAAAAACATGATCTTAAATATTTGCTTTGAAAGTCAGGTGAGACCTGTGTTTCCCCCATGAGAATGTCTTTGTGCACCAGTGAGATTCTGAGACACAAACATATTTGTGAGCTGTAAGGGTGGCATGTGACAGTGGTGACAGTGACTTCTGACTTGGGCTTGTGTTGAAGGACTCTTCTGAAATAGTTTCTTTCCCGTTTGCTGTTGACTCTCTCAATGAAAAATAGATATATTTTTGTTTCTTAGGTTCTGGTTAGGGGCAGTGGAGAAACTAGTTTTGGCATAGTGTTTTTAAAAAAATGTAAACATCATATGCTTAGTACTGTTGTGTTCTTTTTTAACAACCTACAGCGTTTGTACTTGTGGAATGGATTCTTCTATTGTTAAAGCCTAATAAGTCTTGGTAGAAGAAGTTGTTAAGCGGACATATAAGAGAAGAAGTTTGGGCTTGGAAAACATTTTGTGGTCTACCTGGCACTTTAATTGTTTTCTTCATTTGTACTTACTGTCCTTCTTCTGGACATCAGTTCTAGTGAACTTTTTTTTTTCCCTCAATGGTGGGTGTGAAAGCAAACAGCCATCTAGCGTATACATCATTTAAATAAATGTAGCAGGCTTTTTGCATCCGATTGTATGTAATTTTACTGATATGTTTTGCTGCAGGAAGCTTATTTTCGCTACATGGCTGAAAACCCCACTGCTGGTGTGGTCCAAGAAGAGGAAGAGGATAATCTGGAGTATGACAGCGATGGGAATCCAATTGCACCGTCCAAAAAAATCATTGATCCTCTTCCACCTATTGACCATTCAGAGGTAGGGAGGAAGTTTATTCCATTCTTTTCTGTTTGAGGCATTCCAGAAAGCAGGAGCTGAGAAGTAGATTGAAATAGACTTCTGTCCTCGTGCATCGGTGTTGGCAGGTGCTGTGCTGCTTGAGTTGTGCTCAAGATCCTTCAAATGACTTCATATTGAGCTGATGTTCTTGCAGATAATGAAGAAGTTTTTCTCCAAAGGATCCTTTCCCTTTAAAACTAAGTGTACAGAGAGATGGTCTTGAGTCCTGGACTAACTGAGTAATTACTCTTGCAGATTGAATATCCACCGTTTGAGAAAAACTTCTATGATGAGCACGAGGAGATCACCAGTCTCACCCCGCAGCAGGTGGTGGAGTTACGTCATAAGCTGAATCTCCGGGTAAGCTGATCACAAAACTGTTCTCCTAGGATCTTCTTACTCCCATTTTTTTGGCTGCCTTAGTAGTTTTAATGAAGATTTTCACAGGGAGCTCCGGCTTTTGAATACCAAGCCTCTTGGATACCTCCAGTGACTTTGATTTCAGGGAGCTTGGTTTTCCTCAGCAGTTCTTGAAAGTCTTCTCTGAACTTGTCAAAGTGGGCGCCGAAGATTGCCAGTTACATGGTTGCACTTGGAATAAAGAACTAGGAATTGAAACTGGAAATATTATATGCAAGAATTAGTTCTTTGCCATTTGTGACGTGTCAGTGTGGTGACTTTCTATGGAGTGAATTATTTGGGGAAGAAGGAGGCCAATTATACAAGGAGGTAGCATATGATGTTTAGTACCTTATGTTGATTGATTATTTATCTAAATTTTTATTCTTGAAAATGCTATTTACACAATACATTTGGAATTTGCACCTGGTTAAACTTATATCTATTTAAAAAATAAAAAGCCATTTTCGGAGGTAGAAAGATACTTTTTTAACATTTTTTTTTTACAGATTACTCTTTGGTTTTGTCTTACTGTTCATGAACAAAGATATGTTTCTGTTTCTAAGGTCTCTGGTGCTGCTCCTCCGAGGCCGGGCAGTAGTTTTGCGCATTTTGGGTTTGATGAGCAACTTATGCATCAAATTAGGAAATCCGAGTATACCCAGCCCACTCCTATACAGTGTCAGGTGAGTATTGTTACTTCTCTAACAGCTGAAGAGAACTATTAGAACACGTGCAAAGGTCTCTAGTCTGTGTGAGGATGTATACAATTCTAATTTCCGATATAGACCTGTCACAGAGAATTTGTATTTTTCTAGGAAAATAGCTATGATAATTTTTAAATAGTGGTTTACCCACTTTTTTTCTTGTTAAATGACTACTGTAAATAAATCCATATCCTTTTCTCCATTTGTCTCTTAGTGAAGAACATTCAAATGACATCTCTTGCTTATAGAAATGTATGAAAGGTTTTGTTATATATTTTTAGAAATGGTATTAAAACTAACCACAGCAGTAGCTGAGTAAAGAGCCATACGTTGACAACTTTGTTCCTTTAAACAGTTTATATTTGAATGCCTTGTACTGAAGCAATGTGCAACAAGGCATTTTTAAATTTCTCTTGGCAGTTCAAATAAATGCCCTATGAGCTGGAGCATTTAGCTGGCCATTCCTTGGAGAGCTGTGCAAGCAAAAGGGATTCTACTGCATATGTAGATTGATTACCCTAAGTAATTAAGGTTATCAATAACATTATTATAACCACACCATTTCAGATGCTTTTCTTGAAATATAAAAAAACGACGTGGTGCTGTGTCCAGGGAAGCGTATTAGGACCCTAGTCCATAGTATTTGTAAAAACCCGTGGTTGAGAGGTTCTTATAGCAACAGTGGGGATGAACTGAGGACTTCAGGACTGGGAATGGTTACAGAAAGAACAGGCTCAGAGAATTTGTGTTTAGTGTTCTTACAGCTGGCCAAGATGCGTTTGTGGACATACAAATATATCCTTGGGGTGTTGTACTCTGCCCAAACATTGGTTTTGTATAGTACACCAACAGTCATAACATGTTAATTGCTTCCAGTCCTTAAAACTAACTAATTCAGATCTGAACTTGGCAATAAAACTGTGGAAGGATTGATGCAAGTTGCTGTGAGTCCCCTGCAATGTGCTTTTCTCTTAACTGAGTTTTCATGCAGTATCTAGCACAAGAATACGCTATGGTAGGCATAACGTGGGTTTAGAATCTCCTTATTTTTAGGGTGTTCCAGTTGCACTAAGTGGCAGAGATATGATTGGGATAGCTAAGACTGGAAGCGGAAAAACAGCCGCCTTCATCTGGCCGATGTTGATTCACATCATGGATCAAAAGGAGCTTGAGCCGGGGGATGGTCCCATTGCAGTGATCGTGTGCCCAACCAGAGAGCTTTGCCAACAGGTAGGTGTATGGTGAGCGTGTATGTGCCCTACAGTGTTCTAACAGAAGAAGACAAAATTCTGGGCAGAAATTATCAGAGATTTCAGTAAATTATTTGAAAAAACTACTCTCTGCATTAGTAGCGTGGCTCCAATGTAAGCTCCGAATTCTCTCTTACACCTGTTTTTCATAGAATCACTTGGGTTGGAAGAGACCTTCAAGATCATCGAGTCCAACCATAAACCTACACTGCCAAAACCACCCCTAACCCATGTCACTCAGCACCACCATCTTTCTTTTTTTGAAAGATCCTGACAAATCTGAAATTGTTAATTTTTGCACAGTGCTCCCGTATTATTCCTAAGTATTAGGAATAATGTGGATGCATTGCCACAAATTGGATGTGTAAAAGGATGGAGCCTGCAGCTTAAATTATGACTGGATGCCTAGATAGATTTCCCACGTCAATTATTGGAAATTATTCACAAATATTTAAGTATTCAGTCCTGAGGATTTCTGAATAATTTCATTAAGTTATTAGCTGAAAAGTGGATTTCAGGAGCCGGACTGTATTTCCAAGGTAGGTATATTTTCTCAGGTCTGTCTCATGTGAACTGTGATGTGCTTTGTTTAAAATTTTCAGATCCATTCTGAATGTAAGCGCTTTGGTAAGGCCTATAATCTGCGATCTGTAGCTGTGTATGGAGGAGGAAGCATGTGGGAGCAAGCCAAAGCCCTCCAGGAGGGGGCAGAGATAGTTGTCTGCACACCAGTAAGTACCTGTATGCACACAGTATGATTTTCTGCTGCTTAAATAAAGCTGAGTCAGATTTTTAATACCATTGGTGATGCAGAATTTGTTCTTTGATCGCGGAAATCTATGGTCTTCCCAGGTTGTCAGATTTTGAGAGCAAATATGCTGGGATTATTTGTGTTCCAAGAGAAATTAAGAGAGACTAGCTATGATTTCTAATAGAACAAGCACGATCTGCTTGAATCAGTGTCAGTTGTGTGCAATACCAGCTTCTGATTGCTGAGCCTTAAATTCATGAAGAAAATTCCCAGAATGTCATGATCTCGAGTGCCACCTTACCAAATCAGCGTAGAGCCTGTGGCGGTAATACTGAAGGGTGGAAACATTGAACCAGAGCAGGTGTTGGTGCTGAACTGGTGATTTGAATGAGCACCGTTGTCAACTGACTTTGCTCATTGCAAAAACTTGTTACGAACTTTGGGAAAACTGAGCAACTAATGATTGGAAGAAGTTTTATTGTGGCTATTTATTGGGGTACTAGGCAAGAAAACAAAGTATGAAGAACTCCTGCGCCAAATCTTACAGGTTTAAATAGCCAGTTCACAATTAAAATTCGATTGTAATGAAGACTAGGGAATTTGAGGATGTCAGCAATGTTAACCTTGAAAATCCAGTCCTAAAATTCAGCTTGTGCAGTATAGTTGATGAGAGTTTCAGGGATCTGTTTCTGTGACTTGAATACTGACACTTCTTGAGTGAAGCCTTGAGATGTTTTCTGTTCTAAGTCTCTGGTAAGTGAGGATAAAAAGCAGTTAAGTGCTTGAACTGAAGGTTGCATATATTAACATTTTTTTAAATATGCTTTAAAAACTTGTTTGGTTTGTTTTTTTTTAATAGGGTCGTTTAATTGATCATGTGAAAAAGAAAGCTACGAACCTTCAAAGAGTCACTTACCTTGTGTTTGACGAAGCGGACAGAATGTTCGATATGGGTTTTGGTATGTAATGAACGAAGGTCACTGTTCTGGAAAGCCATGGTGTCTTGTCTCCAGCTTAGTAGGACTGTTTATAACCTCTGTAGCTTCATATACTTGCAAATACATGAGGGAAATACTTTATAGACAATATAGACATATTTAAAAGTCTAGTATCTGGTGGTATAAAGAGATCAATGATGTTCTGTTGATATTGAAGTCCAAAAACCCTGATTTTTTTCTTAGAGTTGTTGAATAACTTTTGGGCAAGTCACGTCAGTGCTTTGATTCTGTGTGTGCAAACTAGTTGCATTAAAAGAACTTTCTATTTTATTGGAAGAAGTTTGGTCATTCAAATCTGGGTGATTTTGAATTTGTGCTCAAGTCAAGGGGCATAGCAAAGATTTGACAGTACTGTAATACTGCAAACGGAGGGAGGCAGTTTTAAGATGTACAGGTCATGCACAGACTCCACTAGGATCTCTGCTTATGGAACCTTTTGCTGAAGGAACTTCCAAAAGTTTCTTGGTACAGCAAAGGAACTTGCATTGTGCAGCAAAGAGCACCTGGAAGTCACAGTACGACCTTAAACACTGAGTGAGAGGCACTCATTGACTCTATGGTTATTTGTTAAAGCAATGAAGTTGCATTTTGAGTTTTTCTACTAAATAATGAGCATACAATGTTGATTAGAACGTTTTCCCTCCCCTTTCCAGAATATCAGGTCAGATCAATTGCAAGCCACGTACGTCCAGACAGACAAAGTAAGTATAAGCATGTTTCAGACTAAACTCCTGGGAGTGGAAGGAGACTCTATGGTGGGCTACCAGTTCAGAAGCTGGAACAGAGATTGAATTTCCTGAACAATGAGAATTTCGCAAGAGTCCACTCATGTTAATTTTCCATGTGGGCTGTTGGGACCGAGTGCTTGTGCGTGTGGTTAAATACCCCTACTTGTTCCTCAGTCTGTAATCCCTCCACAGACGTTACTCAGGGAAAAGATGATTAGCTGAATTAATATTAGTATGCTTTGAGATCCTGTGTTGTAAGCTGCCATGAAAGAACATTCATAGCAGCGCCACTTATTATCCACATCTATTTTTGGATGCCGTGAAATGTGTTTCCACTTCGAGATATTCTAATAGTGCGATTGATAATTTTTATTAGAACCAGTAAAACAGTCTGGAGCTTCAGATCACTGACGTCTCGTACAGTTGTACAGGTCCTCATTCACGAGATCTCTGCAGTGTTAAGGAAAATGTATTTTTCGAGGAGTTCAAATACTGCTTTTTCTTTTAGCCCTCTTGTTCAGTGCCACTTTCCGTAAGAAGATTGAGAAATTGGCCCGAGATATTCTGATCGACCCAATTCGAGTTGTGCAGGGAGACATTGGAGAGGTAATTCCACATGACTTCTGAGACAGAAAAATGAACCTTTCTGTTTCTGTTGACTGAAACTTAAACTAAACTTTGCTTATATTATATAAAAACTGTTGGGAAGTTTCACAAGATGCCTTCAGAACATTCTTTTAACCAGTTCTCTGCATTTTTTTTATTTTTTTCAATTGGGAATGTGAGGTGCCCCTTTATAACAAAAAATTAATGGCTACCTGAAGCCTCTTCTTTGTGGGGAAATGTTTTTCCTAAACATGGCTTAAGAAAAGAAGCAACTTTCCTAGCTCAGTCACCTGGTTTCTTTTCTTTGATCTAAATTATTACTCTGAAAGCATCATCCTAGAAACAATTAATACTTAAATGTGTAAAAATTAAATCTTCAGAGAAGCTTCCAGATAGTGCTGTGAGCTCCACTGCACTTTTATTGCTTGCAATATAGAGCGTATAGGGAGTCTGTTTATGCTTCCCCTCTTCCTCACTCGAAGAACGTTGTCACAGCTCACAAAGGAACTTTCTCCAATAGCCATATGGGTAGCTTTTACTGCTGAGCATCCTCTGCATCCCCGAGCCTGCTCTTGCACAGTCTGTTTTAGACGTTAATAGTGTGTGTCACAAGAACATCTGAATTGCACGTACCCATCTTTAGATCAGGAGGGTGCTAAACCACGTCATGTCAAAGACTGCGCTTTGCCTCCCTCAGGTTTGGCAAAGAGCGGCTCATTTAAGCCCTGCTCTTTCTGCACTGTGAACATGAAGTGGTCAGCAGTTAGACAGGAGCTGAAACCTCTTTTGAAGGAGAATTTTGATCTCCTGCTTCTTCACTTTTTTATTCTCACACCTCGTTTAAATTCCTGGATTTATTCCGCCATCTGTTCTTCTTTGCCATACTGTCATTTCTATCCTGTGTTATTACTTGTCTTTTTTCTCCCCTTAGGCAAATGAAGATGTTACTCAGATTGTGGAGATTTTCCCCTCTGGCCCTAGCAAATGGAACTGGCTGACTCGACGCCTTGTGGAGTTCACGTCTTCTGGGAGCGTTCTCCTGTTTGTCACCAAGAAGGCAAATGCGGAAGAGCTGGCCAACAACCTGAAGCAGGAGGATCATAATCTGGGGCTGCTTCATGGTGACATGGACCAGAGCGAGAGGAATAAAGTCATTTCAGAATTTAAGAAAAAAGGCATCCCAATACTGGTAGCTACCGATGTGGCAGGTAAGTGGTAAAGAGCAGCTCCCACAAGTTGTGGCTATCAGCAGAAGGGCTAGCACGTGTCCGTGGAAGGCAGCAACACTGGCATCTACACCTGCCTGCTGGGCACTGTGTTCCAGAGGTTTTTTCAGAAGTACACAGTGTTAGCAAGGGGTGTTATTTTTGAAGTCTTTTACTGATGGGTAAATTACAGTCTGACAGATATTTTCTAATATAGAGAAAGAAAATAAACTGTTCCTTAAGGAAGTAGTTGTTATTTGTTAATCAGCTGATGCGTTATGCGTGCTTAAATGAAGAGGAAATGGACATGCTTGAAGCCTTTTCTGGAACAGCTTTTGTACCCAGATGTTTAGCTGAACAAAGAATGAATTTTAGTGGCCTTTATTAAAGCCCTCTCTCTTCCTTGGAACAACAGTCATTTAAAGAGACCTCTTCCATCTCCAGTCCTGTGAATTTGGGGATCAGCGTAACTTACACTACTCTTGGAGAAGACCTTGCTGCACTTAAGATAACAAGTTTTAGCCTGTGAAGGGTGTCTTAACTGGGATGCGTTCCTGGAGAAACTCCTTTTGTCTGCTGGAGCAGAATGAAGCGTTATGCTGGTATGAATGGGATTGCTTTGAGGTCATTCAGGATAATTATGCTTATGGCTATGTTCTTTATTACAGCTCGTGGGTTGGATATTCCTTCCATTAAGACTGTCATCAATTACGATGTGGCTCGGGACATAGATACGCACACCCATAGAATTGGTCGTACCGGCAGAGCAGGTGAAAAGGGAGTTGCCTACACTCTGCTGACTCCCAAAGACAGTAACTTCGCTGGTGATCTGGTCAGAAATCTGGAAGGTGCTAATCAACACGTTTCCAAAGAGCTGCTGGATCTAGCGATGCAGGTACGAACAGCAAAGCTCCTTGAGCAGAGGAAGGTTCCTTCCATGATTAGAACAAAATGAGAAGCTCGGGGACCTGTTTCTGGCTCCATCATGTGTTCGCAGTGACCTTTTGGCAACCTATACTGTTTTTAAGGAGGCTTTATAGTGTTTCTAGCGGCCTGTGAAAGAACCCCTGAAGACATGAAGATTTTGGAACACAGTATGTAATCTATTTTGGGGGCAGGCACTGCCTAGAAAATTAGGAGCTGTAATCTGGCTGCTGCCAGCAGAGCACTCCAGCTCCAGTGTCTCATTACAGTCAGGTTTTCGATACGCATTTGTGGCAGGCACCTGGGAAATGCAGCTTAGGTGAAGGCAAAACTAGAAAATAATTACAGGGACGTTCACTCTGTGAAATGGTTGTTGCTTGCTCATTATACCTGCTTGTCTGGCAGCTTGCTGTGTATAGGTACGATGGAGAGCTGAAGCAATTGTACTTGTGCCTCTGTACTCATCGGCTCTTTTAAGTTCTTGTCTTTTGCTGCCCGTGTAGCTGTGCAAGAGACTGAAGGCTTTTTGGTCATTCCCAAATTCAGAGGTGGATTAGCACGCTTGTGGCTTCGTTGCCAAACAGCTTGGGCACTAGCTGCTAGAAGTACATATTTTTTCCGAGTTCCAGAGGCAGCGTTTCCAGAAGGGACAGACTTTGTGAGGCAGAGCTCCACAGGCTGCCTTTGAGAGGACAGTATAGAAGCGAAATGGCTTGGCTTACTGGCTTCTTCAGGTTTGAAGAAACTCTAGGGCATAAAAAGAGGTACAGCCAACTGTTATTTAAAAACCTGGCAGCAGCAGGAGGTCTGGTTGGACTGCCCTTTTCTGCCCACTGTTTGTTGCAGGAAGTTTGGATGGAATGACCAAACCTCATTTCTTCTCAGCCGGGCACTGGGCTAAATCAACAAAACCCAAGTATGAGCAAGTGCAGAGGCCCCAAGTGAATGGTGTTAGAGATTGCATTTATTCCTGAGTTTGTTAGAATGCAAACCCTCAAAACTTTAACACTGATGAAAGTCCAGCCCAAAATTTAGTTTTGATAAAAGGCATTTGTAACAAAAAACTTCAGACCCACATGACAGAGCTGTCTGCAGTTTAGTTTCAAAGCGCTGTAGTCTGTCAGATCCCATCCCCTTGCAACAGCTGTACTGTTGAATGGTACAACATGAGTGTATTTTTATTTATTTATTTTTAAATGCTCAAAATCCTTCTTTTCTGAGCCTCATTATGTGCATTTATGAAGCTTCTTATTCCCTGTGTTGAGAAGCACTTGTCCATCTTTTGCACAGAATCCATGGTTCCGGAAATCACGTTTCAAAGGAGGAAAAGGCAAGAAGCTGAATATTGGTGGCGGTGGCTTAGGATACCGTGAACGTCCTGGTCTGGGATCAGAAAATTCTGTAAGTAGAGATGCTGAAGAAGTTGTGTGCAGATTCTTGGAACTTTTAAACTTAATATTGACTACTATTTAATTTAAAAAATCTTCTTAGTCAGGAGCGTATAGCCACTGCTTTCAAGGTTTTCATAGCTCAGAAATAACTCGGGTGAAACTGTCCTGTGCTGTTATCCTCTTGTCAAGAGCTGCCTTCTTTAGGGCCAGAGTGATCCAGAAGGTTTGGGGATTCTTCCCAAAATAGACTGTCAGTGCAAAATAAATGCTAATAAATTACTTGAAAAGCCATTTACAGGCTGATTCTTGGCAGCAAAAAACCTTGCCGCGTCGGGAACCCTTACTAAGGTATGTCTGTGCTGGGAAAACAGTGCATTGCCAGTGTTGGTGGGGACAGAGTTTAAGTGTAGGCATGTTGAAAACACCTCGTGTTCAGCATCTTCCCAGAAGTCACAGCTGAAGCCCTGTTCACACTTTGTCTTGTCTATGACCTCTGCGAAAATCTCTCTGATTGCATTTTGCTTTTGCTTGTACCGTGAGGAGCTAGGACATGCGGTTATCCTGTTGACTAGTGAGTCACTAAGACTTAATGCATCTTTACTTTTCCGTCGTCCTCAAGGTCATGGGGCAAAGTGTTCTGCTGCTCAGTGCTCTCCAGAACTTTGTCGTCCTTAGGAGATGTCTTTCCTGAGTGCAGGGTCAAGATAGATTCGGAGAAGGGTTGAATTGAAAGTGTCTGTGTTGAATAAATCTCTCCAGTTGTCCTTTGTCTTTTTGCATAGGACCGTGGAAACAACAACAGTGTGATGAGTAACTACGAAGCGTACAAGCCATCCACTGGGGCAATGGGAGACAGACTGACGGCAATGAAAGCAGCTTTTCAGGTTGGTTCGGTCGCTTGCACTCCAAGTTGTAGCTCGAGAGGAAAGGACGTTACACGGAAGAATTTTACTGTTGATGATTTGAGACAACTTTCTTTTTTTCTGCCCTGAAAATGCAGAAACCCTGTTCACTAGAGGGAAGTTGAGTTTGGTAGTTGTGGCCATGTCTCCTCCACTTGGAGCACGCACTCAGCATTCCAGTCCAAAGTGGAAGAATTAGTATGCAGCCTGGACAGAACATGGTTGCACAAAGTTAATTTGCCAAACTTGTTTTGTTTTCTGCTGCCTCTTTGCTCTCTTTCCCTTCTGGATTCTGCTCCTAGGCTTGATCCTATTTAGGTTGCTTAGCAGCAATAGTGTAATTGCAATCAAAAGAAACGGGGAACAGAGAAACCCTTTCTCTTCGGTGTAAAAATTAACCCCACAATATAGGAGTTCCCTTGTTTCTGTGGTTCGGTAGCAGATGTCCGTTACTAATTCTGTGTTTGTAAGCACAGCAGGAATGTAATCACTCCAAGACTGACTTTTTATAGGAGCTCTTTTTTCCGAGGGGCTCTCCAGAATTCAAGGCAGGCTTGTGTATGCGTGATGACTGCGTGTTTTGTGGTGCGGCGCAGAGGCAAACATTATGTCTTTTTTCTTTCTGTCTCTTTCTGGCAGTCCCAGTATAAAAGCCACTTCGTTGCTGCAAGCTTAAATAATCAAAAGACTGGTAGCTCCGCTGCTGGTGCCAGTGGCTGGACCAGCGCTGGGAGCTTGAACTCCGTACCGACGAGTTCCGCGCAGCAAAACGCTGCAAATCCTGACAGCCCAATTGCAGCCGCCGCAGCAGCGAAGGGTGTTCCGGGTTTCACCAGCACGGGGAATTTAAGTAGCGTTCCCACTTTCCCAAGTGTCGGAGTACAGGGCTTCAACAACACAAATGCCAGCACCAACAATCGGGAAGGCGGCGGCGGTGGTGGCGGCAGCACCGGCGTTTCCGCTGCTGGCGCCGGCGGTGGTGGTGGCAGCGGTGGTGTTGGCGGCATTGTCAGAGAACGGTACAACGACAACCGGAGTAGTCGCCACAACGAAGTCCCGCGCCGTGGAGAGGGTGGTGGTCGCTACAATGATGTGCAACGCCACGGAGAAGGAGGAGGCGGTCGCCACAGTGACGCTTACCGCCACGGAGAGGGCCGGCACGGCGACAACCATCGCCACAGTGAAAACCGGCACTTCACCGATGTGGGCAGCGGCAATCGCAATAATGGTGATAGCAGGAATAGCAACGAAGGTAGGAACAACGAGAACAGGAATGGTGAGAACAGGAAGGATGCCAACAGCCGAGACAACAAGGCAGATGGTTTTGCTGTCCCAGAGCCCCCAAAACGTAAGAAAAGCCGATGGGACAGTTAAAAGCTGGTGTTTCACAGCCTGGAATCTCTGCAGGTAGTGTTGTCTTTTTCCAGAGGATTTCTTGGGGTTTTTGGTAACTGGTTGTTGAGCGGCTGGGGGAGGAGAAGGAAACCATGCAAACTACCCGTGCAAGTCCGGGCCGGTACATCTGCGGACAGATTCACTCTAATGATGTGTACACACAATGCTTAGTCAAAGAGAAATCATTTTGATAAAGCTCCCTGGGTTCTGCTTTGAAACATTCAGTGCTCAAGTGACTCTCTGCTGGATTTAAACAGATCTTCTTGACAAGAAAGAAGCTGTTTCAGGTCCTTGGAACGTTAAGAAACTGTTGTCCATAGAAGTATAAAGTAGTCTTTTCTTAACCAGCGTTCACATTTAAAAAACACAGTCCATCTAGAGATGCTCAGGAACCCACCTGTTACACATTAATCTTTCAGCAGTTTGTTCAGTATGGTGAGTTCTTCCCCAATCTCTTTTTTGCATATTCTCTTTTTCCCGAATAGTTTGGCCTCCAGGTTGCCCCTTACATCCCTCCCCGTCAACTAAGAATGTATCAATTTGCATTGCTGAAGGTGGGGTGAAGCAAGTTGATTTTTCTTTCCTTTTTTCTTTTTTTTTATTTTTTTTTTTTTTTTTTGAAGCTGTTCAAGGGATCCTTCTCCAGCCCAGCTAACCGCAAATTCACACGTAGTGTAGGATGGACTCCCTGGCTTGTTTGTGGTCAGTACATCAATCCCAATCCCATTGCCCTGGTATGTTTTTCTTGTAAAGAACCTTTTTTTTCCGAATAACCTTCATTTTGGTGGAAGCCTGCATAGCGAACTTGCCTCTCTGCTGTGCCTACGCGCCCTCTGTTATGAGAGGGCTGAGTGCTTTCTTCAAATTAAAAACAAAAAAGGGAAAAAACGTAGATACGTCACAAGAGTCAAAGGCTGGTGCCCCCCATGAAGTGTAGCTGGACGAAGGGGCTTCGTTCAGAAATTCAGGGACCTGCTGCTCAGAAGCCTTTGGGGAGAACCTGAAAAGTACTTGATGAAGTGGAACAGCTCAAATATTGCCCCATATTGGACACGTAGTTAAAACTGTAAAATCTTGATTGCCCATTTTTAACTCGTCGTGTGTATTACCCATTGTTTAACTCTTTTTTGTTTTGTTTTGTTTTTTTCCTTTTGCGCCATAAAGGTAAGGAAGAACTCTTTTGTTGAAACATGTCAGCACCCACCTCTGTCTTGTTTCTACTGAAAGAAGTATCAGAAACTGTCAGGTTTTTGTGACATTGTGATGTTTTCTTTATCAGCTGTGCATTTACTTTCTGCTTGCTCTAGTAAATGTTTTATTACTGGGACAAAAATATCTAGCATGTGCTTTTTATTCTCCGCTTCTTCCTTCGGCTGTTCTGGTATTTGGATGGAGATTTGACTGACGGGAGGTTTGACTGAGTCCCTTTCTTTCACCAAAAGTTGTGGATTGCGGTAGATAAAAGACTTCCTGTGGTTTTCCTCGGTATCTTTCACGCCAAACTGTTTTGCAAACCCTATTTTAGCTTCAAAGCCTCCCGGAGAATAGATTTTTCTCTGTTTTACAAATGGGAAGGATACAGCGTGCAGCATGTTGCTCATCCCAGCCTTTCATAGTTGACCTGGAAAGTGAACTTGGCAACAGTCTTGTGATCTGACTTGCCTGTATACTGATTTCAGTTAAGACACCAACTGGATTATTTGGGCCCCCTCACTAACTGGCTCTAATCTGTTGGGTTTTCCTTTAAAAATAGCTTCCGCTTGAATTCTCTCACCACGGTCTAGGCAGAAACCTCATTGCACTGGCTTGAGCTCTGCATATTTAGTATTATTTCAGGGCAGGTGTGGGAGGGATTTAGAAGCCGTTGCATTCCCCTTTCCTTATCACGCCTAAGGTTGATCACTCTGCACAATTAAAGACTTAAGTTTCAAAACAAACTAAAAAATAGCTCCGTAGTCTGAAGCTGCCGTCTCCTCCCTCCCTTCCTCGGTCTCAGCCCGCTGCCCCTGGGAACTGGCCTCGTATGTGGCTTGTGCTGGGGTTTCTCCCCTTCTTTGTATCGCATCCCTCTGCTGCTCGGTAGGATTATTGAAATTCCTCACCCCTCCCTCAGCTACCAGGAGCCTCTTGAGACTTGAGTGAGTAAATATTGATCACCAGCAGAGAGCTATAAATGTCAGTTCACAGGTCCGCGTTAGGTACATAAGAGGATTGATTCCTTCTCCGCAGAACAAGGTAGCAGTGTGAGCAGCGTGCCAACGACCCTGGAAGAGAATCTCTCTCCTTGCCGCGGTGCCGCTTGCTTCTAAAGAGACCGGCGCACAGCTCACAGCTGAGCAAATCATAGAATTATAGAATAACTTGGGTTGGAAGAGACCTTCAAGATCATCGAGTCCAACCATAAACCTATGCCAAAACCACCCCTAACCCATGTCCCTCAGCACCACGTCTGCCCGGCTTTTAAATACCTCCAGGGATGGCGATTCCACCCCCTCCCTGGGCAGCCTGTTCCAATGCCTGATAACCCTTTGGGTAAAGAAGTTTTTCCTAATCTCCAACCTAAACCTCCCCTGGCACAACTTGAGGCCATTTCCTCTTGTCCTGTTGCTTGTTCCTTGGGAGAAGAGATTGACCCCACCTGGCTAGAACCTCCTTTCAGGGAGTTGGAGAGAGTGAGAAGGTCTCCCCTCAACCTTCTCTTCTCCAGGCTAAACAATCCCAACTCCCTCAGCCGCTCCTCATGAGACTTGTTCTCCAGACCCCTCACCAGCTCCGTTGCCCTTCTCTGGACACGCTCCAGCACCTCAATGTCCCTCCGATACTGCGGTGCCCAAAACTGAACAATTACAATCAATTACAGAAAGCTCAAGTTTGTTTGTAAAGTGCAACCCTGGGGGTTCTGCTCCTGCCTCCCTGCCTCTCCTCCTCCTCCAGAGAGGGGCAAACGCCGCCACCACCCAGCTGTGTCTTTTCCGCGTCCTGCAGCGCTCGGTCTCTTGGGTGGGAGGTGGTGTGGATGTGCCTGACTCTGCACCATCTTCCTGACCATTTAAAGAATAGGAGTCCTGGAGCCCGTCCCTTCCCTGACGCACCTCGCGGTGTTCCGGCTGGCTGTCCCTCCAGTGCTTTCTGATCCTTGTGACTCACTTTGTATCTCAGCTTTTCACTGGAAGATCTGTGAATGCCCAGGATTAGTTACGTGTTCGCTGTCACTATTGTGAAATTACTGCCTTGAGGGCCTGTGTCTCATTAGAGGTAGGAAAAAAAAGATTCTCCGTGCAACCACCAACATGCTGTTGTGATTTGAAGTGGCTGATGTACCCCCTCTCCCAACAGCGCGGTAGTTCTCCCCTCCCTGCTGTGATCTGGCTGGATTGGCTGGGCTGCGCATTTTAAGGCCCTGGGAATGAGCTTTCCCAGGCGGTGCACGTGGAGCGAAGTGGGGCAGAGCAGGCAGCGAGAGCCGACCCACCCGGCTGTGAACCTGGCTGACTTTCCACCCCTGCCACCTCCTGCTGCCCCCCAGCACCCCGCCGCTCTGCGTAACCCCGCTGAGTCCGTAATGGAGTTCAAGGACAGAACCAAACCGTCCAGACTGTCTCTTTATTCACTTTTTAGCCTGCAAAAAGATTACAGCGCCAAGGCTTTCGCATGCAGTGGCCTGTGTGTTTGTGAACAGCCACGCTGTAAAGCCAGGGGGACCCAGGCATTTCGCTGTGTCCTTCCTGGAGCGTAGAGCTTGGCCTCCCTCCCTGAGCCCATCGTATCCCGGTGACTTGTGCTCCCTGGTTGTGGCTGAGCATCACATACTGGCCTTCGCGGCCTCTGTGAGCTGCACAAGGCTGCAAGTAAGGGCTGGGCGAGCGGCGGAATAGCTCTGTGGGCACTCTCCGCTCTGCCAGCCCCACTCTGTAGGATGCAGGAATTGGTGCCAAACAGGAGAGTCGGACTTTGGGACTGTGGGCTCATTGGATCGGCTTTATACAGGCTGGAGCTGAAGTCACCTTCCAGACTGCCGAGGTAGGACGGAGCCTGGAGGATTGTTTCCTGGTGATGAGTCAAGGCTTTGCATGCACAGACATCACTTACATCAATCACACGCGTGTGGAAGGAAATGAGGTTTTGAACTGGCTGCTCGTTTTCAGGCCAGGTAGGTACCAGAAGGAGCAAGAGCACATGGTGGTCCTTTCACACACTCGCTGTGAGGGAAAGGGAACTGTTATTCCAGCTGCTATCCCCTACCCTGGCGCTCCATGCAAGCATAAAAGGAGCCCAGAGCATGAGGATCAGCATCTTTCCAGGCACAGCTGGATGTCCAGATGGGAGAGCCGCTTTCACTTCACAGCATCGTCTCCAGCTCTTGCTTTAGGTTGGGGTGATGCTGACTCGGGTCTGTTAAGTCCACCATGTTTTCCCCACAGGGTTTCTGGCTCATCTCCTGGGTTGCACAGGGCAAAAAGTTATCCGAGGCGAAGGAGCCGGGGATGTAGCCGGGCAGGCTGGCGCGGGCAGGGAGCAGCAGCCCCCGCTGGTGCGTGTTCCCTGCCCCTCGCCCCGCCAGGCTCATGCTGAAGCTGGTGGTGGCGTGGGAGGCCAACCCGCCGTGGCAGCAGCTCCCCGCCGCGCTGGTGGCACGCGCCTTCTGCTTGAAGTCCAAGGCCAGGCTTCTCCGAAAATGGGCTTTCTTAATCTCCGCCTGCACCTGAGGGAGAGATCAGAGATGGCCGCTGGTGCCCAGAGACAGCAAAACACGTCCCTTCCCTTCCCCATGCTTTTCGCTCCTAGCGGGGTGGGGGTTTTTCCTGCCCAAATCCTACTGAGAGGGATGGATCCGAGTGTTCCTTCTGGTTATCCCAGCCTGGGGGCTGCAGGTTAACTTCCCCGACCCTGAAGGGGCTGTAACAGGGAGCTCAGCTGCTCATGCTTCTAACTTACCTCGCCGTTGCAAAAGCAGTAAATAAAAGCCACAAAGAAACCCTGCCAAAAGAGACAGAGGTGGAGTTTGAGTTCTGAGCCTGGATGCCATACGGGTGCTTCCCCCTCCCTGGATGAGCACCGTGCCGTGTTCGGAGCAGGGCCGGCAGCCCTGCGGCCACCTACCTGAGAGGAGTTAAAGAGCATCTCGTAATGCATCTGGATCTGCCACAGGACCCCGGAGACTTCGGTGTAGGGCATGGCCATGAACACCACATAATGGACTCCAAAAAGCGGCATCAGCACCAGCGTGGACTTCAGCAGCTTCCTGCGAGGAGAAACGCTCCGAGCCATTAGCCGGGACCCGCCGGCCAGCCTGCAGCCCCCTTGCAGGCGTTGGTGAGCGTCCAAGCGAAGAGGGCGACTGCTGGAGCTCCTGCTGCCGCCACGGCTGGTTTGCGCGGAGCTATTGCGCCCGGTCCAGCCTGGAGACGGCAGCAGGCAGAGCCTGAACTCCTGAGCTGCTGCTGAGATCAAACCGAGCTGCCCAAGGCGCTGCCTGCCATCGTCCTGCCACCCTCCCTCGCCACTCCCATGCCTCTGCTTGTTGTTCAAGGAGAAGCCATCTCAGCTCAAACAGGCAGAAAATGAGCCAGACACGGTTTTGCTGCTGCCAGCACTTGCCTGTACTGCTGCCGGGGGTCCAGCTTCCCCGTGTTCGTCTCCCAGAGCTTGGAGGCCAGCACCCGGACGATGTTGAGGAAGAGGAAGAAGTTCACCTGCCAACAGACACCCGCTGCGGTTTTGTTGCCCGCAGTGACCTGCCTCTGCCCGAGCAGCCCCCCGGGGTGAGGACAGGCAGTTCTGGGTGAGCTGCAGGCAGGGACATGGGAGTGGTGCCGTGGTCAGAGAGGGGAGGAACCAGCGCTCCTGGATCCCTCTGCATTATGTGGACCTTCCCTGGGGACCAACCAACCCCAGTGAGCACAAGTGAACAGCTCTGGGTCTCTATCAATCCCCTTTCCCCCAAAGGAATTAGGAGGTTCAGCCGTGGGATTCTTCTTACCACGATGGCGGCCAGGATGGGGACCTGATAAATCCACTTCATGTTCCCCGCACTGAGGTCCCAGCACCTGAAGAGACCAGTAAAGAAACACCTTGGAAAAAGCCGAAATCACTGGTAAGGAAAACAGCCAGCTGATGGCTCCCTGTACCCCCAGCCACCGTCCCCGTCCTCCCACCCTTCACCTCTCCTGCCTGGAAAAGTTTGTGGAGCTTGTGTAAAACTTAACCCAGCAGCAGCCGTGCTACGAGCATCCATAACCATCACGGGGTTGCAGATCAGTTTTAAATTGGCATTAACCTTCCTGTGAGAGCTCCTTGGCCATCTAAAACTCCTGCTGTACCTTCTGTGGCTTTTCTCATTTTAAAATGCTTAACTTCAGAACATGCCCCTTAGCATTTATCTTTGCACTGTTTATTGATCGATTTATGGTGTAAACCTGCATCCAGCTTCCTCCCAAACACAGAACAAAACCACTGCTAGTGTAGATGACTGACAATTTTACAAACAGGCCTTGTGCACGTGTTGATGCCTCTTGTTCTTTTTGG
The DNA here is from genome assembly GCA_013398295.1 of Chionis minor. Taxonomy (NCBI): domain Eukaryota; kingdom Metazoa; phylum Chordata; class Aves; order Charadriiformes; family Chionidae; genus Chionis; species Chionis minor. The sequence continues at coordinate 67,253 of VZSF01006089.1, read as the reverse complement.
AAAATTTTCATTTTCGAAAGTTCTGGTTTGTTTTTTTTTTTGCTAGCATTTGCAACCAGTCTTTCCCTCCCCGAAGGACTGCCACGGAAGGTGGAGCTACGTACTGTGTATCCGCCAGGGAGGCCCTGACGCTGGCCCAGACAGACACAAACACAGCGGGGAGACCTGGAGGGGCAGGAACCAGAGTGAGGAGAGAGGATGAAGCATCGTGTTTGCAAACTGAACTGGTTCCTGGCAGCTCGCCTGCATCCCACTGCCCTTATCTGGGCACTCAGTGCCCCTCAACCGTGGCTGATGGCCCAGCTGGCAGCTGGTCTCCACGGCCACAGCATTGGGTTGGGTCCATACTTACCCCAGCCGATGATGATGAGGACCCACAGGTAGCTCTTGTTGGAGAGGAAGGCCATGAAGATCAGGCTGTGCAGGTAGAGACCTTCCACCAGGATCCAGTAGTGGTTGGTGGCCAGAAAATAGAGGAAGAGGGTCACCACCAGCTTGCAGCCAACCTGTGGACGTACAGTCAGAGAGGTGCCCATATCAGGCTGTCCCCTGAAAGCAAAACCTGGTGGCTTTTACTCTCTGGCCAGCAAAAAAAAATGGCTGTGTCCCACGCATGGCTCATGTTCTGCCCGGAGCTACATCTCCGCTGGGATATTCCAGCATCAGACGTAGGGCAGGTGCTCCAGGTCTTTCCCATAGGAGAGGTATTTCCTGTACCAGGGCACTCTGAGCTCCGACAGGCTGCGAGACCCGCGTCCTCCGTGGCTCCCACCTCTACTGTGGGACCAGGACGGGGAGAAGCTGGGCAGAGCGGGAGGTGGCTCTTCATCCTTCCCCAGCTGCATCGCCCTCAGCAGCACATCCCTTTGCACCAGGGCTCCTAAATCCCCTTTTTTCCCCCGATCCCGCCTCTGGCTTTGGCACGCCACTTGCCAGGTGGCTCCGTTGTCCTGGCGACGGACCCATTTCTGCCTTGAAGTCGTCCTCCCGCATCTTCTCAGCCTCGCTGGCCAGTGTGCCCGAGTAGAGCACCATGTCCTTCACGAAGATGCTCACTGCCCGGCAGATGAAGGAGGTGAAGAGGTGGACGTGGATGTAGTTGCGTGTGCAGTGCAGGCGCCTGCGGAGAAGGAGTGTGACACGAGCCCAGCCCCGGCTGCCCAACAAGCTCGTCACACTTGTGCCCAGGCAATGGAGGCAGGGGGGGTGTCCCAGAGAAGGTGAGCTCCAGGGTGACAGCCCTCCCGTGGGCGCAGAAGCCAGATCTGAGGACAAAGAGGGGTGTCAACCCCTTCAACAGCAGGGCAGAGTGGATGGGGAACTGGTCATACTGGGGGTGTTTGGGGGCTTTGGGAAACGGTCTGATGTCTGTGCTGGGGTTC
>VZSF01006089.1:46629-65853 GCA_013398295.1 Chionis minor | reverse complement strand
GTGTGCAGGCGGGGGGGAGAAGACACTTGTTCCCTTTCACGGCTGGGGGTTCAGCTCCTCCTTACTTGAAGAACGAGAGGATGCAGACGGCGACGATGAGGGAGGCCAGGGAGACGGAGTAGCCGATGGTGTACATCAGGTGCAGGCGGTCGAACACCTCCTGGAAGAGAAGGGCTGTTCTCCACGACCCCTCTGGGCTGAGAGCTCGGCAGGAGCAGGGCTTGTCTGGGGAGCAGAGGGGGAAGACCCCGCTGCTCCCGGCAATTCCCCTGGCCTTTGCCATGCCCTTCCCGGGTCCCCATCCCAACCTCTTTTCCCACTGCCTTCAATGAGCAAGGTCACCTTCTCGCGGCTCCGGCTCTCGGAGGAGAAGAGCAGAGCACATTCGGTGTAATTGGCCCAGGTCTTGTTGATGCTGAGAGCCATCGCCCAGGTCCCGTAGGCGCTGCAGTACCTGTAGGCATAACCTGGGAACGGCGACGGGCGCTGTGACAGCGGCAGGACCCGCGGGAAGCCCGGCCACATCCCTGCTCGGTGGGGGATTATCACGGAGGGGAGGTCACTCCCTGCCCAGGTGCCAGCGCTTACCTTGGTGGTTGAAGTCATAGATGTAGTCGGGGCAGGGCACCGACACCTCCTGGCTGGGGGAGCCCTTCGGCCAGCAGATAATCCCGTCCCACTCTGGAAGGCAGCTGGTGTCTGGCCAAGGAGCAAAGACACATCTCACTTTGGCTCCGAACCGGGCCACCTCGTAACCTCCAGCTTCCCCAAGCCTGTGCTGGACCAGGGTGAGGAAAAGGGGGACACGTCCCATCATGTCCCATTGTGTCCCACCTCCTCCAGGGGGAGGCAGGCCCCTCCACATGCTCTCATTTGCACAGGACAGCCGGGGTGATGGTTTAATTAGCACCTAATTGAGCCCAGAGCAGTCACAGTGCCAAGAGCCACACAAACCCACACCAGGATCCTGCGGCATCTCCCCGGCCCCATCCCGCTCCCATCGGAAGGGACAGCATTTCCCATGGTGTAGCCAGCTCCACCGGGGCTGGCTGACCCATGCGCAGGGAAAGGAATGCTACCTTTGATCTTCTCCAGTTGGGCTTTTATGTCTCGCTGACATTTCTCCTTAGCTTCCACCAGGAGATAGATCTGCTCTTCTTTTGTGAGAACATCATCAGGATCGACCTGCCAAGACACAACTGAAGTGACGATCCCCGTCTCCACGTGGTTTGGCTTGGACCAGCCATGTCAGATGGCAGCTCGGCTCAGGTCTCCTCTTTGTGCTCACAATTTAGAGATTAATCCTCCTTGGGAGACGTCAACCCACCCTGGTGATCTCCACGTCCCTAGAGCTGCCACCACCTGCTGGGTGACAGGAGCCACCCGTGGCCAGGATCCAAGAGCTGGGAGCGACGCTGCTCTGTCCCAGCAGCACCACGAAGGTGGTTGATGAGACACCCACAAACACTTCCCAGCTCGGGGCAGGACCCACGGGGAGGGTCCAGGTCCGGGGGAGGACCCAGGACCCTCCTGCTGCCACCAATCCCTGAATCCAACCAGCCAGTTAACACCCGATTAACACCAAGCCCAAAATCACAAGGGGCTCAAGGGCCGTTAGGGGAACACCATCTCCTGACACAGAAACAAGGCTTTGCTGAACCCCGCAGCGCAGCGCTCTCGCCCACGGACACGCAGCATCCAGCAGGACCATCCTTTGGGCAAGCCATGAGAGTCAACGCTGGCGCGAGAGACGGACAGGAGCACGCGTGGAAAACGGATGAGCCAAAGCTAACAGAGCAGCCACGGCATGGCCGGGCTCTCCCAACCCTCCCCAGGCAAGTCAGATTTGTGCGGTTTTGGGTAGATCCAAATGCTACGGGGAAGTGAAAAGCGCTGCCTTCCTTCCCCCTGGCGTTTTTCCTTCTTGGGAGGCTGAGGCTGACCACGAGCCCCCTTCCACCCTGCTCGTGGCCATTGAGAAATGCACATACTCATGTTTCCGAGCTAGAAACCAGTGGAATGTGCCGGACGTCCCCGTTGCCCACGGACGAGCCCGTCGGAGCCGGGTCTGGCAGCCCCTGGTTGAAGTGGCCGGCCGGGGCTCTGCAAACCTGCAGGCACCCAGCGCTGGGAGCAGCGTGGTGCAGACGGGCGCAGCCTACAGCCTCCCGGTCGCACCACACGTCCAAGGGTCTTTTGGGATGTTTTGGACTGAGATGCTGAGTTTGGAGCTGGGATGGGGAAATGGCTTTGGAAGTGAAAAGGAGCCAGGATGGAGGGGGTTCGTGTTGACTCCCAGACCGCCCGCAGGCGAGTGGGGCCAAATCTCGCCCCAGAGGGGAGACCCTTAATTCCCATTCACGCTCTTCCCAAAAGCAGGCATCCGGCTGGATGGGCAGAGGGGGGCTGGGGAGGGGCGTAGGGCAGGAGCGGGGAGTCCCGGCTTCGGGAAAGGCACTGGCTGCCCCCAGCTCTGCCCTCGCTGCATCCCTCCAGCCTCTCCCGCGCTGACCGTAAATCGCCCGCTCCGTAAATTCCCCTGACGCCTCTGAGGCAGCGAACTCTGCCCCGGATGCGTCCAAGAAATGGAAAAACCATCACATCGCAGTGTCTCCGTGGCTGCTGGAAAGCTTTTAGCAGGAGTGAGAGGCTCTCCGCTCCCGCCTGGCAGCTCTGCAGAGCAGGACGTGCAGCCGGGGGGCACACGGAGCAGGTTGTACAATTAGCAATATTTAAAGGTAGGAGAGGGACCGGAGGAGCCCGCGGGACCACGCAGACTTACCAGAGCCCGCACAGAGCTCAGGAGGCAGCAGCAGAGGAGAGCCACCGTGATGCCTCCCACGGGGATGGGTGCCTCCATCGTCCCACCACGCCACTGGGATGGGGACCTCAGGGACGGTGAGCTGGAGAAAGCGAAGCCTTCACCTGGGGACAGCTGAATTGCTGCCGGCCCCGGGTCGCAGGTGATGGAGAGGGCCGAGCATCTTCCGGGAGCACCTTCCCGGCTGCAGTCCCCATCCAGGTGAGGTGGTGGCCGGGGGACAGCCAGTCCCTGGGTGCACAGGGCACCCCGAGGGGAGTCCCCTGTCCTGTGGGCACTGCCCCGGCAGCGCTATAGGGAGCTGCTCACGGGCTTACCAGGCAGGGGGGCTTCTCCCCCCACCATGCTTGCTGCTCTTCCGTCTCCGCGTCTCCGCTTTAAGCAGCTCCTGGAGCGTGTGCAAACAATTCCCGTTTGGATGGGGACGGCAGAGGTTTATTGGCTTAGCCCTAGGTGCTAAAATCCTCGTCATTCAAGGCAGATTCCTCTTCTCCCTTCAGAAACTTCTCTCACTGCCTGGTGGCTCATTTTTTCAGCTGTCAGAGCGTCCCCCGGCTGCCCCCGCGCTGCTCTGTCCCCTCCAGCCCCAGGCTGCTCCCAAGGAGCTGCTGCTCCCAAGGAGCTGAAGGATGAAGGAGGAAGGATGGGGGGGAAAATCCCAGCGAGGCGGCTGGAGGCAGAGGGTGCAAGCACGTGAGCATCACCTCTGCACTGATGCTCCCAGATGGGATGTCTTTCAGGCAGACGCCAGTTTAACCCTTTTCCTTCTTTTTGGAGGCTCCTGGGGAGACGTGCTGGGATCAGCCCCGCTCCCCACTCGGACAATCGCCCGGCCTTGTGCGCTTCTTCGCAGAAGGACATCACTGCGCAACGGCGTCGAGCCCTCTGTGGAGGGGGGCTGATGTGGGAGCCGGCAGGACAGATGGACAGGCCTGGCACCAGGGAATTTCCACCCAGATGGCCGCCTCACGCAGCCCGAGAATGAGATGAACCGACCCGGCATGGCTGGTGGGTCAGAGCTGGCCCCGCCGCAGCGGACGCCGTCCCCATCAGAGCAGTCCCTTGTCACCTGCGTCCCCTCGGGGAGACCCCAGGGCTGTCCGCTGTGTTTCAGGATCGTGCAGATGCCCCAGTTTGCTTCCACCATCCCACCAGCTCCAGCGCCTTGTGTTCCCCATGCAGCCCCAGCATCCCCCTGGACACAGCGGGGAGTCCCTGTTCCCTCAGCGGGTCGTCATTAGTGGGATGAAGCTGAAATTCAAAAGCCCAGTGCTAGATCCTAGGAACAGCAGATTCCCAACCCGGGGCCTCACACCTGGCCCATGTAATCCACGGGGGGTGCAGCTATTGCCACCTCCATAGGGGCAAAATCCCACGCAGGGCAGAGCCCCCGGAGCCTCCCGCAGGGTTTTCCTGGCAGGGCGTCTCATCCCAGTCCCAACCACGAGCCCCTGTGGCTGCTTGGTCGGACTTTTGCCCAGCTCCTGCGGCGGGGGAACGCACGTCAGCCACTGAGAGAGCAAAGCAAATCCAAATGACAGCGCTCAGGAGGTGCTTCGGCTCCCTCCGATTAAATCAGACAGGAAAACAAGCCTCCTGGTCGCTTTCCCTGCCACGGCAATCAGCTGTAAATCAAAGAGGGATTAAGGGCATCTCCGGCAGCTGCCCACCTCCCCGGCCCAATTTAGCCACCACCCCGGACCATGGCGCAGATGCCGATACCGGCCCGGCAGCATCGCTCTGCCGAGCAGCACCGCAGCTCCCGCGCTTGCTCATGGGGACGCACGTAAGGGCAGGAGACGGGATAAGTGGTTAAATTGCGAGATTAATGTTTTCTGAAGGCTCTTCTGGGTACTGATTTCTGACCCAGAAGCTGCCGGGGAGTGAGGAGGGAGTTAAGGAGAGGTTATTTTGGAGTGGGATGGATGTGCAGATGGATGGATGCTGGCTGAGGGGGAGGCAGCAACGCTCAGGGGCAATTTGATTCCCACTGCAGGCGAAATCTGACCCAGGCTCCGAGTTTGCAGTTAGCAAAACATGTTGGGTTTGGTTTTTGGTTTTTTTGCTAAATGACTTGCTGTATTATAGAGAGATCTGGAAAGCAATTATTGCAAATGACACCCACCCAGCCCCGTCATCTGCCCCCCCTCAGCTCCCCGAATCCACGCTAGCAATTGCGAGATGACGGCAGACAGCAAATTTCCCAGCAATTTGCGGCTACTGCCTCCTCCGGAAAGACCCCTGTAACCCGGCTGGCGACGGCTCAGCCCCCGGCTTGAGCAGCGTTGGGGCAGGGAAGAGGCTGGGGGGGCTCTGGGCACAGGGCTGAGCTGGTGACACCCCCGATTCCCATCACTCCTGGCCCCGCAGCAGCTCCCAAACAGCAGGATTAGACCTACCTGGTCATGCCAAGCGCGAGCTGCTGCGATACGACATGACCTGGACCGGCCTGACTCAACCACCTGAAAATACAAATATAACCGCATTTTTGATATCTGTGTATCAAAAAACCATAGATACATACATATGTAATGTGTGTATATATATATATGTACAAATACAATGGCTCAGACTCCAGCCAGCACCTGGTAGTTCTCCTACCAGACTAACAGCATCTCGCAGGATCCTGTTCCACCCAGCGGCTCGCAACCGTCCCTGCAGCCCAATTTAAGCAAGCGCTGGCCGGAGAATCATAGAATCATAGAATCACTCGGGGTGGAAGAGACCTTCAAGATCATCGAGTCCAACCATAAACCTATGCCAAAACCACCCCTAACCCATGTCCCTCAGCACCACGTCTGCCCGGCTTTTAAATACCTCCAGGGACGGCGATTCCACCACCTCCCTGGGCAGCCTGTTCCAATGCCTGAGAACCCTTTGGGTAAAGAAGTTTTTCCTAATCTCCAACCTAAACCTCCCCTGGCACAACTTGAGGCCATTTCCTCTTGTCCTGTTGCTTGTTCCTTGGGAGAAGAGATTGACCCCACCTGGCTAGANGCCCAAAACTGAACACAGCACTCGAGCCGCACCTCACCAGTGCTGAGTCCAGGGGCACCATCACTGCCCTGCTCCTGCTGGCCACACTGTTCTTGATACAGGCCAAGATGCCATTGCCCTTCTTGGCCACCTGGGCACACGCTGGCTCATGTTCAGCTGACTGTCCACCAGGACCCCCAGATCCTTTTCTGCCAGGCAGTTTCCAGCCGCTCCTCCCCAAAATGAAATGAGGCTGTACAGCATCTCCACAGCAGAGAAGATGCTGTCTGTCATCTGTTGTTATTCATTTTTTTCCCATTTATTTCTGTTTCCAAAATACCAGCTCTGGGGATCTCAGTGCGAACTAGGGATGGGGTTTCCTCCTCCTCCTGTGATCTGTTGCAGTCTGGCTATATTTGAGTTGATGGTTCAGGGTGTCTCGGTGCAACCCTCAAGCCCTAATTTCTTGGATGAAACCTCCATGAAACAATGAACCTCGATGACAACTTCTGCCTCTTCTGAGGGTCTTCAAACAGCTGGGAGAGGAAGGTGACAGTGGGACCATCTCCCACCGGAGCCTGCCCAGCACCTGGAGAGGAGCCGAAAGGAGACCCTATGGCCTGCTCTGCCCTGCAGGATTTGGGGATGCGCAGGACCACTGGCGCAGAGCTGTGAAAAACCCCGAGCCGAGAAATTAAACGCCCACCTTTAACCATCCTTCGCGTTGCCCTCGCCAGCCATCCTGATGGAGGTCAGCACGGTCTCCTGCCCACAGCGTGGCCACCCAGCTCCTCCGCGCTCCCGCCGGTGCCTTTTTCCCAGCGCACAAGCTCAGCCCTGGGGAGGGACTGGGGGAAACCAGACCCTGAGCGTGAGGCCAGGGGAATCGTTCGGAGATAACCGAGCTCCTTTGAAGCAGCGCTTCACAAATCCCTGGCTTAAAAAGGGCTCTGCGGCTTCCACCCTTACAGGCCTGCCTAAAAACAGACGTGCTTTTCCCGTGGGTATCACAGCAGCTTTATCAGCCATCGTGTTGCTATTTCCTTGCCAGGCCCCCAGGGCCGTTTGCGTTTAGGTTTTCCGTGATCATTTAGCAGGCAGCCCCCGTGCAGCCCACCCGGTGCAGGTGCTGGAGGGGGAGACATCCCCCCTTTTGTGGCTGGCGGGGCGGGGGGGGACACGGCTGGTGGCTTTGCTGCGCTGGGAGCTGATGACAATGGGCAATTGTCAAGTTGGGGCCCCTCTCGTTTGAGTTTTCTTCCTTTTATAGTAAGTAGCAGTTGCTCCAGCAGCTGGCCTGCCCCTCCGGGGTGAGGACAGGGCTCCATATATAAGGGAAGGAGCAGACTTTGCCTCTCATCCCTCCGTTCGGCTGCTTCGCTGGGCAGCAGGGCTCCTCCCTGCACCTTCACAAAGACCCAGCGCAATGCCACTCAAGAAACCCGAACCGAAGAAGGAAGCGGCCAAAGCGGCTCCAGCCCCGGAGCCCCCCCGAGAGCCTGCCTTCGACCCCAAGAGTGTGAAGGTGAGTGAGGAACAGAGACATCACTGTCTTTCTTCGTGTCTGTCATCCGCCGGGCGGCGGGCGATGCAATGTGCCGTGTAAACGGTGTCAGCCAGGCGGAGAGCCAGGCTTGGGAGGGGGAAAATATCAGATTGCGTGGATGCTACGGGCTGGAGCGATGCTCTCCTCGCNCGCTGGGGGGGGGGGTGGTTCAATCCTCCCCATCCAGCCCTGCACAGCTCTCTCCCAAGGAAACTGCTTCGCACTCGCACCGGGATGCTGTCACCCGGAGCTCCGGCCATGGAGTGCAATGCCCCGGAGCTCCAGCCATGGAATCCAATGCCCCACAGTTCCTGGCTGAGACGCCGCGTCAGGGCCCCAGCAGCATTAAAAAGCTTTTCTGCCACCCACTGTCTCCATCCTAAAGTATTTTGCCACCTGCGCTGTCATATGCACACACAGCCTGTGCTGTATGCACATAAGAGCATCTTTTATCCAAGTCCCTACCATGGGAGCTCACTTTTCCCGTGATTCCCCAGGATATCGTTACATTTTTAAGGCAGAGCTGTGGCAGGAGAGTTATTAAGAGCAGGCTCAGCACGGAGGCTGCTTAATCGCTTGAATTAGGGGTCAAGCCTTGAAATAACATCCTTTCCACCCAAAATAGCCCTGACCATGGTCCAAGCATCCCCAGCGCCTGCCCGCCTCCTGCCTGCTGCGCTGCCGTCGGCTGCGCTTTCCGCAGGGATCTTGGCTCCACAGTGAGGGCAGGCACACTCGCGGGCACAGCATGGCCGGACACGGCAGGGATACGGCCCGGATGCAGCTCCCTGCCCTGAGCCGGCTGCGGAGCCTGGGGAAAAAGGGGGTCGATGGCAGGGAAAAGCCCCTTCGTTATCCCGGCAGTACCAAAAGCCCTCATGCCCGGCTCTGTTCCCTTCTCCCCACAGATTGAATTCACCGCAGAGCAGATCGAAGGTAAGCGCGGATCCACCTTCTCCCAGAGATGCCATTAGAAATGGGGAGTCCTTTTTCCAGGTAGTTTTTTTGCAGCAGACGTGAGAGCTGAGGGCCCTTCCAGGTACCCCATTCCCGCCCAACACGCCGCTCATCCTCCAGGATGGATTTGTGAGGTTTCCTAGCCAGGCAGAAGGGACATACGAAACCAGAAAGTCACATCCCTTGGGCGGGTTAGAATGGGGAAGAGCGCTGGTAGGAAGGGAGGAGGCAGGAGATGGAAACGGGAGCAATGCCAGAAGGGAGTGGGATCCCGTGCAGGGATTTAGCTGGGACTGCAACGCCGGGCTGTCGGAAGCAATGAGTGGATCCCGGCTCCTTGCTCTGCGCTGAGGCTGCCCCAGTCGAAGAGGATAATCCCCAGTTCAGAGCCTGGCAGGGAAAAGGTATTTTTCCATTCATGGTGTGAGACGAAGCCTGGTTCAAGGTCTGGGATTTGTGCGGGAGGAGCAGCCTCTGGCGATGCAAGGACAGCCCCACGCCGAGGGGCTGAGCTGGGACTGGGATTTCTCACCTTGCCACAGGCAGTTTTAATGCCTCTGTACGGACTAGGGAAGGGACAAGATCTGAGGGCAGATCCTGGTGGGAATACTGGGAGGAGGAGACCCAGCGTCCTCCAGGCTTGGCCCCCAAACCAGTTTTTGAAAGGAGAAAAAAGAGCCAGTGGAAATGTGAGCCCGTTAAAATGAGAAGATATTTGGATTTATCCTGCAGCAACGTCCCAGAGCGCGTGACGTGCTCCCGTGTCTCCAGGTCGTGGGAGTGGGCATCACCGAGCCCCCTCGTAGCGGTGCCTCTTGCCCCAGGGACTCGCAGGCGGTGATGTCCCTCCTTGGATCCCCCCAGGGACAGATGGAGGGACCTCACCCACAGAAGCGGAACTGTTGTGAGGTCCAGCAGGATAACAGCAGCATCCCGAGGTGCTGGGGAGGCCGTGGACAGGGCTACAGGGACATGGCAGGGCCATCGTGCAGACAGGTCCAGGGGACGGTGAGGCTCGGCAAAAGATATAAATATGCCAAGTAGAAAACAGAGCAAACCCAGAGCCCTGGGCAAGATTCCCACCAAACCCAAGGCAACGCCTACCAGACCATGACATCTCCACCTCCGCATGGAGACCGCGATCGTCTCATCCCACCCAACAGCAGAGGGAACAGCAGCTCCGCTTTGAGTGAACTCTTGCTGAACACTAGGAAGAAGATGGACCAGAACCTGGAATTCAGTAGCACCACAGACAAGAAACTCTCAGCTCTGAGTGATCAGGTGGAGAAGCTGGAAAGGCTGATTACTCACTTGGGCCAGGCAACTGCTCAGGTGTACTTAATGGCCTGGAGGCAACAGGATGAAATCCAGAAGTTTGTGGAGCATCTGCTGCAGGAAAAACACCCTCTCGCTGCCTGTGTGGAGCAGCTGGAGAGGCAGGCGCCAGCCACCAGCCTTGGGGCCCTTGGCTTGCCTGCAGAGGAGGAGGGAAAGGACTTGGGTGGGTTCCTGGACAACTGGTTTCCCACGTTTTGCACCCCAACACCAGTGAGGAGCCTGTTGCAGTGGAAAAGATCTTCCAGGTTGAAACGAGAGGGAGAAACCAGGCTCTGAGCAGCGCAGGTGCATGGTTGTCTGTGTAAAATGGCAGAATTGTAAAACCATAGAATTATAGAATCATAGAGTCACGCAGGTTGGAAGGGACCTTTAAGACCATCAAGTCCAACCATGCACCCAACACTGCCAGAACCACCACTAAACCCTGTGTGTTGCCAACACTGGGATTAAAAGAGAGAATCTAGCAGCAGGTCAGGAAGCTGAAGAGCATCATACACAGAAGAAAAGCAATCCTTTATTGTTCCTAATTTAGGTCTCCTTCCTCCAGGTAAAATGTAACACCCAATGGCATGGTAATTTAGGGGAATGAGCTTGGAAATGAATCTCCCATGTCCTTCCACGCAGGCTGATGTGACGCGTGGTCTGCAAGGCCGGGGTGGACGTGGTCACCATTCCCCGAACAGGAGCAATGCCATGCTGTGCCTGCCTGGCTGGGGCTGGGGAGATGCCAGCAGAGCAGACGGGGTGTTGCAGGTGTCATGGGAGTGCAGCGGGATGGCCACGGGGTCCTCAGGAGACCCGAGACTCAAAAAGAGGAAGAGCAAAGGCAATGTTCTGCGGCCGAGATGGCAGCCTGCACCTGCAGCTGGTGCTGCCGGCGCAAGGTGGTGCAGGAATCCAGCAGAATTTGTCCAGCCAGCTCCACACGGGTGGCAAAACCTGCTCCAGAAGCTGAGCAACTTGTTGAAGGAGTCTGGCAAGGCTTGGTGGCTCCTTGCTCAAGCTAGCGCAGGGCTGCCTGCCCTGGGCAGCAGCGACGGTGTGGAGGGCACTCGCCACACACATGTCCATCCCTTCCCTGCCCACCAGGGAGGACACACTCATGGTGGGGTGGGAAAGGGGGCCAGCATGGCAGAGAACATCCGAGCTCTTCTCTCCTCCAGAGTTCAAAGAAGCTTTCAGCCTGTTTGACCGGACGCCCACGGGAGCCATGCAGGTCACCTACGCCCAGTGCGGGGACGTCCTACGGGCACTGGGTCACAACCCCACCAACGCAGAGGTCCTGAAGGTGCTGGGCAAGCCCAAACCAGAAGGTGACAGCAAACTGGGGCAAGCGGGGACAGGGTGGGACAAACAACCCTTGCGCTCCCTGGCAGCAAGTGAAGGATTATGCCCCCTGTAGGAACAGCCCTGCAAGATGGAGGAATTCGGGAGGAAATGACACAGAGAGGCTTCATTCCTGCAAAATTCCTTCACTCCCCCTCCCTGTACCATGGCTGACGTAAGGGATAGGCTGTCCTCAGCTGGGGGTGGTGACAACTGATGCTTAGCAGACCATCTCCTGAGCTGGTGCAAATTGGTGTAACCTGACCAGTCCCAGCACAGCCCCATTGCCCTGGTGACAGAGGACTGACCTGCTGGTTTTAAATTTTGGCTGATATCAGCAGTCTGTGGGCAGTCCCCAGATATTAATACTTCATTCCTCATATGGATCTTCCCATCTCAAGTAGAACATGCTAATAGTCCCACCACCTTGTGGGGTTTCTCCCCTGTACTCAGACGGAAATGAGAACAGGAAAGTTAAGCAGGAGGTCCTCAGAGGCTGACGACTTCAACCCAATGAAGTTAATCTCTGACCCCATCTCCCCCTCCCCTTCCAGAAATGAACACAAAGATGCTGGACTTCGAGACCTTCCTCCCCATCCTGCAGCACTTCACCCGCAACAGGGAGCAGGGCACCTTCGAGGACTTCGTGGAAGGGCTGCGCGTCTTCGACAAGGAGGGCAATGGCATGGTGATGGGGGCCGAGCTGCGCCATGTGCTGGTCACACTGGGTACGGGCTGGCCCTGGGGAGGGGAGCGGGAGACAGGCCACCCCTAAGCTTTTTTTGGGCAAAGGGCTCGGGTTAGTTTGTTGGTCTCACAGGCTGTAGAGACGCTTTTTATTCTGCTGCTCGTAGGCTTTTGTAGGGGTGATTGGCTCCTGAACGTGGGGCCTTTTCCATCTTGTGCCACAGCTTCATGCGTGATCCAGGTGAGCTGGAGAGTCCATAAAATCCTCGATTATCAGACAACCGTTGCAGCTTCGTCCTCTCTCCACAATCTTCCACCGGCATTCCCCAGTCTGTAGTGGCACACAGCTCCTTTTTAATCCCCTTTTCCTTCCTCTGGTGGCTTTGGCTCTCTGGAAGAAGGACAGGAGGGTCCTGGCAGGCTGAGAACCCTTCCCCTCACCTCTCCATCCTCCTTCTCCAGGGGAGAAGATGACGGAAAGCGAGGTAGAGCAGCTCATGGCAGGTCAAGAAGATGCCAATGGCTGTATCAACTATGAAGGTAAGAGCAAGAGATGCCCATCAGGGCCATCTCAGACATGGTTATCTTGTCTTAGCGCGCAAAATGTGTCCTTCGTGAGGACACTGGTGATCACGGAGAGGGAGGTGTGGACCACCCTCCAAAGCCTCTCTGAGGAGAGCAGTGAGACATGTCAGCCGGGGTGGGAACAAGGTGGTTGTGCCAGTGATTTCCAGTCAAAGCAGCTGAAGGCAGCATGTTCCCAAAGGTTTCAGGACTATTTTATCCCCAGCTTTGGCACTGTTTTGTTGGAAGTTATCAAAAAATAAACAAAGCCAGCATCTTTAGCAGAGGCTAATTGGGAACATTTGGGGACCCAGATCGCTCACAGCTAGAAGAGGCTGAAAATCTGGCATAGGGGGTGTTTAAATCCGGGAACCCCTAAATTTGGAGAGCATTTAGGAAAAGAGGGGTACCCATTTCCCTTGGCCTCAGGAAACGGGGGATAGTGGTACCGACTTGGCTCCAAGAGGGGTTTGGTATCACTCAGCAGGTTTGGGGTGGCAGGTGTAAGGTGGGAACAGAAGGTGAAACCTCAGTGCTGGTAGAGCATTTCTTCTTCATCCTTGGGGTGCCCCGGGCTGGGGGTCCCCCCCACCACAGCTCACAGCGTGCTTTGACCTCTCTTGCTCTCATTTCTCATTTCCCCCTCAGCTTTTGTCAAGCACATCATGTCTGGCTGAAAGAAGAAACTTCTGGTGAGTTTACCAGGGTCTCCTGCTGCTCACTCTGAAATTGGAAATCCTGCAGGTTATGGCCAGGGGCAGAGGAACCCAAACCCAAACCCTACAAGCAACCCTGCAGAGAAAGCACAAAACGCTGCGTTTGTGATGATGAACCTCATTTGTAATTTGTGCCGTTAAAAAGTTATCGGGGCAGCATCAGCCCCATGACTGTCAGTCACAGTCTGGTTAATTGCGTCGATTCTCTGCTCAGAAAGAAAGAGGCTGGTGTGGTTTATGGCGGTACATTTTACAACCTACCAGGAGCTAAGGTGGTCATCAAACAGCAGCCAGTGGCAGTAAGTATTTAAAAACCTGAAGCAGCGAATCACTTGATGCTAAGAAAATATCAAGTACTTAGTGAGGAAATTCCTGAACTAAGTAATATCAAAATTCCCATTAACGTTAGACAGAACATGGAGAATGTACCATTGATGCTTGTTAAGCTTTTTGTGTTTCTCCAAGTCTGTCTGAAGAAAACAGGGACACAGCTTTCTTTTAGGGTGAATTATCCCTCTGAAATCTATTCAATTTAAAAGAAAATCCAAATTACTAAGAGCTGGTCTCAATCTCCCCTGCCAATTTCTTATCGGTTCTCTTATCTCGCTTAGTTTTCCTAAACATATTTCCTCTCCTCAGCTGAGTGAAAGGCAGCAGGCAAGAAAAAAAAGAAAAAAAAAAAATGACCTTCAGATACTGCTAAATACACAAATTAAACATTTTTAAATCTCTTCCCNAAACACAAAATTAAAAATTTTTAAATCCCTCCCCCCCCCCCCCCATAAGTCTCTTTAAACATCAGAAGGTTAAAACGGAGACAGACAGAAGTCTGAACTTTGAGTGTTCAGCATCCTTTTATCTTTTTTTAATCCATTTCTCTCTGGATCCTGTTCATCAGCTCAGCAATACAGGTGGTTAGGTGGCAAACGCTGCCAGGGAGGTTTAATTCTGCACATAACGACTTGCATGAAACACTGGCTTTCTAAGGGTGCGGAGTTATGGCTATTGACATTTTGGGTTCCTCTGAGAAGGAGCATTCTTATCTCAAAGATTCACTGCACTGAGCCCTCCCATGCTTGTCTCCCAGGTTCTTGGAAACATTTGAACCCACCTGAGCACCATGAACAGCGGAATTCCTCCATCCATGTCCCTTCCTCCCTGGATGTCACACATCTCCAGAGCTGTTTCGCCCAAGCCACCTTGAAGAGTTGGTCTCCACGTGTGTGCGCCTAAGCCTCATGCTACGATGAGAGATCTGCAACTTGGTTTCAAACCTGAAGTTACTCTTTTCAGGTTTTTTCCTGTGACATTTGGCTCATTAAATCTCATCCCCTCCGTCCTTAAATGGTGTCTCTGCTTTGGTTTTAGACTAGTCATTGAAGGAGTAGGTGGAGGAGACCCCTTGGTCTGCACCAGCTATCGGAGAGAGCAGGATGTTCCCGCGGGGGGCAGGGGGGGTAAAAGGCAGGTTTTATGACCACTAGATGTGAGGGAGGAGTTCAGACATGGGGGCGAGGGTCGTTGTTCATCACCCTGCCCTCAGCGTGGGGCCAGGAGCTGGGCTGCAGTCTGGCCATGTCTTGCCGCCGGAGGCCTGGAGCAAAGCGAGCGTGAGGGACAGGTTGCATCAAACAGAGCCCTTGTTCTTGGGAGGTTCTCCACCTCCTCTCTGCCCTAAAACTCTTTCCAGATCTGTAGCCCGTCCACCCTACAACATACTGCCCCATGAGCATTCCCTCCAGGTCCAGACTGTGGAGCAAAGAGGGACCTGCTTGGCCCTGCCGCTGTCCCTATCACAGGAGAGACCAGCAGGCACCTCTCCTTCACCAACATGCTGCCTCTCCCAGACAGAAAAGGCTCGAGGCTCTTTAAAAAAACAATAACATCAGAGAAAACATCAAAAACATCGTTTTTTCTATATCATTGACAGGTCCAAAAGTCTAGTTTTGAAGGCTGGTTTCCAGGAAGTTGAATCCTGATGAATCATCAAGGGGGAAGGAAAATGGGGCAGTGACAGGTATTTCTGGGCCAGGTCACACCTCCACCGCCATGGCACCCTCATGGCACGGGACAGCACGTCCCTGGGGCGCAGGCAGTGTCCTGCTTGGGAAGAAGCTCAGCCAGGATAAGCTGTCTGGGGGCTGCACCTCCCTCTTCCTACCTGCAAAAAAAAATCATCATAGCATCATTAGAAGTGGTGAACAATTCATGACAGATAACTCAGCCCTCCCATCAGCAGAACACCTGGGAGGGGAAAACACTCTTTTTTGATTTGTTCCTTATTCCAACGTCCTCGCTCTGTGACTTTGACTAGAAATTGAAGGCGTTTTGCTCCGATGTGGTTGACTTCAGCTGCCGCTTGCTCGTTTCTGCGCAGTGCCTGAGTAACAGCTGCTTTCGATTCCCCCTGCTTGATTCAAATGCTCATAAAAAGCAACGTAAGCTGTTTATAGATGCAAGATTAGATTTTAGCTTCTGTCTGTGGTATTTCTACAGCTTCCATTAGGGAGGATCTGGGCATCTCACGCCTTTAATGTACCGTCTGCATTTTAACCTGTGAAAAAGATCGCGGTGGCAGGGTGAGAAAGGACGCTGCTCGCTGCACGCTCGCTCCGGGGTCACGTTTGCCCTTGCCACCACGGTGGCATTGACTCCTGCAGAGGAACGTGCTGTTGCAGAGAGCAGCTGAGCAGAGGAGAGGCGGGGGACCTGCCCCAACTTGCAGAGGAAACCCACAGCAGGGACTGGGGGCCCTGCGAGCTGGGATGTTCCTGCCCTGGCAAGCCAAGAGGCTGCACTCTCGCTCCTATATGCAGAGTACAAGCCTTGTATTCCAGCTTCTGAGCGGGCAGGAGTGACACTGGAAATTAAAACCAAAGAGACTCCTGCAAAGAGACAGACAGAAAGAGAGTGGTGGAAAACGACAGAGAGAACTAGAGAAAAACGTGAGGGCTGTGAAATCCAGCTTTTGAAGCACCCTCGGCGTTAACAGCCAGCCGCCATTTACTTTGGGGACCCGTTCTGTCTCTTTAGGGTAAAGCAGATTTGTACCAAAGCAGGTTGGAATGATGCACTTAAACAGGCACAGTATATACCTCTGTGTCTCTGTAGCTATATACCTCTGTGTGTGCCTCCACGCCCTGCCTCCTCCG
This sequence comes from Chionis minor, assembly GCA_013398295.1. NCBI lineage: Eukaryota > Metazoa > Chordata > Aves > Charadriiformes > Chionidae > Chionis > Chionis minor. The sequence goes on along the minus strand of VZSF01006089.1, from coordinate 49,770 downwards.
GAAAAGCCAAGGATCCCAAGGAACAAGTGGTTTTTTAGTCCCATGGACACTTATAAAAAGCATCTGTGGACACCAGCAAGGGACCCCACATGCAGATCTGCACTTCAGGACTGGAGGAATCTCCACAAATCCTGATGCCCCAAGACAATAGTCAACACTGTCTTTCTATAGTTCGGACACTTTACTGTGTCCGAGGGACTCTGAGGGGAGGGAAAAATAACCCCCCCACACTAAGGAGAGCCTCTGGCTGTGTCTCCTCAGGCTGCGATAAGACTGAGAGACTCATACCAAAGATGGTCCGGATGTCAGGAGCGCTAGCGCTGCATCCTGTCAAACGGAAGAGACAGACGGAGCCAGCTTTCATCCTGAGGAGTTATCAGCCGTGCAGGGCAGGGCAGCGAGATGGGGATGGGGCTGAGGAGTACGGACTGTGCTCCTTGAAAAGCTCCCTGGGACCCCCCAGACCCACGTACGCACACGTTACCATCATCACCATCAGCATGTGAGGCCAAAGGCCTTTAGGGAAGGCGGACACTTCACCGTATCGTGTTGTTTGCACCTTTCGTGTTCGGCAAAATGACTGGGGTTGACCCAATAGCGAGCCAGGTACCCATCCCAGGGGGAAAGCATTGCTCCGTGACCCATTTTGTTATTTGTCTCCGGTCAGCCACTGAAGAAAGCTTTGCCTTTCCCTGCCAACCTGCTCACACCCTGAAAGCAAACACCTGCAGATTTACTGGAGCGATAATAAACTTTTAAAGACGCTTTTCAGAAATGTGGAGAAAGCCGTGTAAAGAGAGCAGGGAAGCAGGCAGGCCAAGCCCTCCTGCCGTACACTCCTCTTTTTTAACACGAGCACCACGCACACAGCTTTTCTTCTCAGGTAGAGAGGCAGCCCCCTGCTTCCACGCGTGCTCTGTGGGGCTCAGCTCCCAGGCAGTGCCAGGATCCATCCTGCAGGCAGCTGAGTGCAGGTGTGGAAGGTATCGGAAGGAGCAGGAGGGAGCAGGGAGTCCGTGTGTGTAGGTGCACACGCCTGGTGTTCCGTGGTGGCTGTGTTACAGGAAGCCCAGGGAGGCGTTTGGAGAAGGACGGCCTCTGCTACTTGCACGTGGCTATTAATAAGGCAGTATTTTTAATAAATTGAACTTTAGTTGTGCATCTTTATTCCACCCTTTTTGGAAGGGATGAGAGGTCACTCCGTGCCAGGAGAAAGAATCATCGAACGTCTAGGTTTCAAAGGGACCTTTAAGACCATCGAGTCCAACCGGCAACCTAATGCTCCCAACCTCAGTGAGACGTCAGATGAACTGGCACCTGCAAACAGATTCAAGCTGTAATTCTCAACATAACCCTCCTTGTCCCAGTACCCGATTGTGCCCACTTCACTCCTGGCCATCTCGGGGAGAGCCGGCACCTCAGGACGCCGTCAGCGCCGGGAGCAGGACCTGGGCTGGGAGCAGAGGAGGGAACCACCAGCCACAGCCCCCCAGGGCCGGGCCGACACAGCACACAGCAAGGCCCGGCTGTGGCGCGGGGGAGGCCGCAGGCCAGCCCTGCGAGGGGCGCCGGGGGTTCCTGACACGCAGGACGCCCCAGAGCCTCGAATTTTCGGTCCAAAGCTCAAGTTCGCACCTCGCATTGCTGCAAAGGCGCTTCGGGGGACCAGGCCCCCAGGGGGCTGCACCGCTTCCCGGCCCCCGCCGGGCACCAGCGCTGAGGGCCTGAGGCAGCCGCCCCGCTGTGAGGGGCTCCGTATTCCGCCGCCTCAGCCGGCCCGTGCCGGTGCTCACGGGCACCGAGAGGAAGAGGAGGAGGAGGAGGAGGAGGCGAAGGCGGAGGAGGCCAAGAGGCCGAGACCCCTCAGAGCCCCTTCCCTCCCTCCCGCAGCGCCGCTCCGCGATCTCCGTCACCGCTCGGCAATCCCCGTCACCGCTCGGCAATCTCCGTTCGCGCTCGGGCAGCTCCGTCCGCGTTCGGTGATCTCCGTCTGCGCTCGGCTATCTCCGTTACCGCTCGGCGATCTCCGTTACCGCTCGGCGATCTCCGTCCACGCTCGGCGCTTCACCCTGGCTGGCGAGGCGGCAGGGGGGAGCTTTTCCAGCTGTTTTCCGTCAGCGCTCGGCTCTTTCCGCCCGGGGCTTCGGGTATTTCCGGCAGGCGGTTCGGGTGTTTCCGCCGCCAGCTTCGGGCAGACTCGGCGCCTGGCCGGCCTCGTTCCTTCCCTCCCCGCCGCCTGCCCCGGTAACGGTCGCTGGGAGTTTAAATGAGCANGGGGCTGCGGGCCCCGGGCGACCCCTCCGCCGGTGGGAGCGGGCCCGGCGGGCAGGGCGCTCCGGCCGCTCTCCTGGGCTCCTCCGCCCTCCCGGGCGGCAGCCTGCGGGGCCGCTGGGCTTCCTCTCGCCGTGCCCTGCGCCTCTGGGACGAGCTGCCCTCGCCCTTTCGGCCTCTTTCGAGCCCCCGCCCGGGGACAGGCCGCCTCCCCGCCGCGGGGGTCGGTCTCTGGCGGCACCGCAGCCGACTGGGCGTCCNCTCCGTCTGCGCTCGGCTATCTCCGTTACCGCTCGGCGATCTCCGTTACCGCTCGGCGATCTCCGTTACCGCTCGGCGATCTCCGTCCACGCTCGGCGCTTCACCCTGGCTGGCGAGGCGGCAGGGGGGAGCTTTTCCAGCTGTTTTCCGTCAGCGCTCGGCTCTTTCCGCCCGGGGCTTCGGGTATTTCCGGCAGGCGGTTCGGGTGTTTCCGCCGCCAGCTTCGGGCAGACTCGGCGCCTGGCCGGCCTCGTTCCTACCCTCCCCGCCGCCTGCCCCGGTAACGGTCGCTGGGAGTTTAAATGAGCAGGGGCCGGGCCGGGCCGCGCCGCCGCCGGGACACGCACTGAGGCGGGGCCGGGGCCGCCCCGCTCCGGGCTCGGCGAGGAGGAGGAGGCGGAGGCCGGGGAGAGCAGGATGACGGTGCTGCAGGAACCCGTCCAGGTACCGACCCCTGGGCGGCTCGGGCTCGGGCTCGCCGNTCGGTCTCTGGCGGCACCGCAGCCGACTGGGCTTCCAGAAAAGGCCCTTTCGGCTTCCCCCGTAGATCCCCTGGGAGACCTGTTGATACCACGCTCTCTCTCTCCATCTCCCTTACCTTTCTGCGTT
>VZSF01006089.1:8268-46620 GCA_013398295.1 Chionis minor | reverse complement strand
CTTTCTGCGTTTGCTGTTTCATTTTTTAAATGCGCACGGCGTCCTCGGCTCTGTACGTGTCGTGCAAATGAAGGATGTTCCTTCTTCCCAAGGAGTTAGTATCGTCGGATTGATGGGAGACCTAGGAGAGAAAATAATGTAAATTCTGTTTTTCTACCGTATTTTAGTCTCAACTGCAGTTACGCTGGGCTTCCTGCTCTTGTTCTCAGTCTTCCCATCCAACAGGCTAATGCGCAGAATTAGGAATTGCTTCTTTCAACCTTTCCACTGTGCCCATTACGCTTAACTATTCTGTAATCTTTTGTTAACTAGTCATCTTATTTGTGTTCCTATTCTTTTTTATTATTACTATTTTTATCTTTTTAACGCGGGGGGGGGGGCTTTAGTTATGTTACAAACCTCTCACTGTGAAGTGTCTTGGTAGTACGGGATTGTGTTCTGCAATGAACATAGTGAAAACTCTTCCTTTTGGCTCTTCTTTCTCTTTTTTATGGAAAGGTAGGAGGGGAAGAAAGACTTCTCCTGTGGAAGACCACCCTGCTGACCTGACCCTGTCTGTGCAAGCTGGTGGCAGCGATGACGCTCTTGTAGACCAGGGGTTTGTGTCCTTGATGCCACTGTTTGGCTCATCCGTTCTGAGAGCAGGGGTCGATGTGGTGCTGGAAATGCTTTCAGCCACCTGGTCCCTCTTCGTCAATGGTGGTTCCTACACCATTGCTGTTACCCTTGGAGCCGGGGTGGTGGTTTGCACCAGTTGGGCATTCTAGGAGAACATGGGATTACAATAGAAAAGGAAGCAAGAATGCATTGTGGAGTGAATGACAGGAAACAATATTTAATGTTTCCGGTAGTGTGCTAATTAGACTAACCAAGTGGAAAATATTTGCTATTCTGAGAGTTCCCTGATAGAAATGTGCAGTTTTTGTTTTTCAGAAAGGTGAAGGTTCTCTAATGTCATTCCCTGTTCTTAAGCTTTTACCAGCTTGGATGTTTTGATGCGTTGCTGCGTTGAATGTATCTATTTAGATTCTGCCCGCTTTCACGTCAGATAATTCTTTTATCGGTGGTTCTAATAATGCTCTTAGTTTTGCTGCTATTCCTTGCTTACAGCAACACTGATAAGTTTAGGATTTATTATTTGTTGTACTGTACTACAGGACCTTTCCGAACCAGTTCGTGCTTGTTTTCTCACTAGTGAAACGTGTCCGGTGAGTGGTCTCCGTCTTGTACTACACATCTGGGTGAAGTCCATTGCATGTCTGAATTCCCATTTTAGTTGGAGTCTGGGTACTTATCTCTGTTTTCTGCTTGTTCTTTTAACAATATGATTGGAAAAATTGACACTACTTCTCATTTTTGTCATTGCAGAGATTTTTCCTGTCTATTTGTCTGTTCTCTCCCAGCCTTTCAGATGTCTACAGGGCTTAGCATTCCAGGAAAAAACTGTCATCTTTACAGTTGTGATATGCAAAGCATGATAGATAAATAATGGAATCTGCCTGTGTATATTGCCTTTTAAGTGTCAGTTTTTAATTACATGACATTAGTGTCTCAAAAGGCATCCTGTTCACTGGTTGGATTTTTATTAACTTTTTTAATCCCTTAAAATGAACAAAGGTGCCAGAGTTTACATAGACAGCAGACCTCTGCTGTACTTCCTAATGTGGTCAATTTAAAACTCTTTACCTCAGACATAAAGCCTGGTATCCCATGTGCTCAGAAACAGGCTGGATGCCTTCCAAATATTTCTGAAAAACAGCTTGGAAACAAATTGAAGACTTTCCTTGGAATTTAGCTGTTCGTGGCGATCATCTGCTGTGACCCACTTCAATGGTGCTTGAACTCCAAGACTCCTGTTATGGCTGAAAACGTGCAATGCCAGTGTCTGCTTGTTTAATGGGCAGAGTTTGCATAACTGATGAATGCGATGCTGCTCATCACAGAACTCTGCCCACCCTGAAGAAGTCTTAAATAACGACTTTTAAACTGCTTAGAGTGTCAATAGACTATAAAGCTTTGCAAATAATTTCCAAGGCTATATAACTGTCGGAAGAGAGCACCTATCTTTTAAGAGCTCTTTGACTTAGATATGAAGTGACAGTTGGGCAACGCACGGGATTTTCTGGGTAGAAGATGGACCTGTCTGAATCTTTTTATTTTCTTGCTTTGCTGCAGAGCTGTAGCTGGTATGGTAGTTTTGGAATTCCCTGTTCGCTTTGTGTTTGCAAATTAATGCATGTTTAAAATGAGTGAGTGGGACCTGGAGGTTTATCTGGTCTGCAAGCGTGCTTGACTAATACTTTGAAACACTCCAAGCTTCCCTCCTGTCCGTGTTTGCAGCCCTGAGAAGAGATATTGCAACCAAAGGATCTCAGTTGCTTTGTATGCTGTGGGTTTCTGTTGAGAGGTTCCGTGTAAAATTTGCTAACTACCATAGGGAGGAAACTTAAGACTGCATTTGGGTTCTACCTTTTCTTCCCTGCTCTAAAGTTTTTTGGGATTAAATAGTGTTTATTGGATAAACGCCCCCCAAAGATTTTGTTTGTTTCAGATCGCTCTTCTGGTGTGGTTTAGCAGTCGTCATGTGCTGCTAGTGCTGTGTAGCTGCATTGAACTTCTGCTAGAACAAACTAAATTACTACTCTAGAAGAGAGATTGATGTTCCTGTCCAAAATTTGCTTCCTAAAGGAATCTTCTTTTTCGGTAGTTTGAGACACCGTTGTAATTCAGATGCCTGTTCTCATAGAAAGTTGTTACTGCGTAGATACGGTTGATTCCCATCCACCATCCTTTCATCTTCCTGCTCTTTTTGGAGAGTGTGTGCAAGGGTCCAGTATTCAGCGTTCGTCTGTTGAAGGCATGAGTCCAACTTGCACCTTTTGGGTTGCAAAACGACAATTATCATAACAGGGACACTGCCAGCTGACTTCTGGCTTTCTCTGTGACTCTGCTCAGCAGCAGTTGTTATTTGAGCCAGTACGTAGTGCAACTTTTATAACACAGCTGTGATATAGCCAAAAAATCACTTGTGTCCCCTCTTAGCCCTTGGCAGGATTGTTTCTGGCAACTTGCTCCTGTTTGAGAATTCAAATGACATCAATTTCACCACCGCCTCCCCTGTACCTTTGTTTTGTAAGCATACCGAGTTACATCCCTCTAAAGACAGTATTTTTAACCTGGAGACGACACAACTTGGATAGATTCATCTAAATGTCACTCGTGACTCAGTGAAGGAAGAGCTGCTTCTGAGGGAAGAGGAAAAAGGAGACCTTAGGCTGCTCTAACCTGGGTATAGTCTGAAAGATTTCGACACCCTCCTTCTGTCTCATGGTTTTTTGTGCTGCGCTGTCTGCGGCACACAGAACAATGTACAACCTTGGAGCTTTTCAAGGTAAAAGGGAGTAATCGTTTCAGGCAGACTCTGTGGCCGAAGTTATCTGAAGTGGAATACAGCCAGAGAGAAATAATAAGGTGTTTGTATTACAATAATCAAACGAAGAGAATTCGTTTTTAAATACTTTCACACGAACTTAAAAGTACCTGTTGACTTCTTAGGTATATTGTTGGAAGGTATTAATAGAAGAAAATAGTATCTCTGTAGAGATTTTGTGTATAATAGCCTATATAGTAGTTGGAAACTCTGGTGTGTACTGTTCATGATGGCTGTGTAGGCTTCCCGTGAAGAGAACTTGCACATTTTTCACACCCTGAGTTTGTCAAGTTTGTGTTGGAAGAAGTAGCATATGGTATGTGTAACTCTGATGTGAATTTTTTTTCTAGCTGAAATTGGCACTTGCCTTTCCTGCTGGGAATAACATTACAGGGCACTATTTCTTTAGCTCTGGAAGACTTCTTTTAGTTTTGGAGTGTCTGATAGGTATCGGAAGCTAATTCCGGTTGTCTTCGGTTGCTGATGAACACTGGAGAAATACTAGACTGCAGTGTTCTTGAGTTCCTAAGTTCAGCTCTTGTTTGGCTCAGTAATAACAAAACTACTGCAAAATGGCTGTTTGCTGCTTGTGGGAAACAGCTTTGGAGCATGAGCAAGGCTGCCAGATGGGAAGGAACTGCAGCCCTGATACCAACCCTGCTAACCTTGGAACGCAAACCCCGATAAACTTGCGCACCGCTCCTCGTAATAGGTGGGGAGGAAAGGCTGAATAGATCTCAAACGCAATTATTTTTCCCATCCCACCCCTCTCTTACAGATAACAGACAGCTTTTAATCTGATCTGAAGAAAATCAGCTGAGTAGTGTTTGTTGCAAAGCCTGTGTACCTCAGCCCTGTTCTTTTGCTGAATAGCTGTTGCTTGTAGTTCAGCTACTGGTGACAGCGGTGCAAGTAATTATGACAGGTACATTAACGGTGTACACAGTTTGTACGCCTCTATGTACATTTGAGTTGCATTTCACCGGAGTAGCACCATCTTTCCATCCCACGCAAATATTTACAGTCCCAAACTCTTGAGCTTGGTGTTCATGAAAAAAGGTGATAGCACCCTGAAGCAAGGAGCTGGTTTTGACCAAGTATGGGTATGCGAGCGACACGCGGATGTAGGTTGCCTTCATATGTGTTGGTATACATCAATTTGTCCATCTTATTTGCATTACATTCATTCCTGTGTGATACCTCACAAGCCTAATTAGTGGCAGCGAAGAGGTGGCTGATGAGCAAAGATCCAAATGAAACGCCGCAACAAAAAGCAGTGGATGGCGTTCATCTTGGCCCTTAAGGGAACGCTGATATCCCTTCAAGGAAAATGCTGTATAACTGACATACTATACTATACTTAACATCGACAGCAGTCTTATATTGACAACCTCAGACGTGATTTCTAGTCCTGTTGGGTTTTGGTTTGGCGTGTCTCAAGAGGAGGTAGTTTAAATGGTTTTATGCATAATGGCATTAAAATGAGTCGGGCGCCCTAGCTTTTTCCCACCTCCCCTGCCCCTCCTCGGGCACAGCTGAGAGCAAAATGGCATACTCTGGTAACCAGTTGAGGGGTGGGTTTTGTTTGTACCTTTACTTAATGTGTTAGTGTTTGGCAGTAGTTTGCAATAATTCGTGCTCAGTTATGCACCAGGCTAAAACTCAGTAACGAGTGGAAGTCCTCACTGTTATTTCAGTGCACATTGGCTGAGGCTTCTAGATGGTCGTGTGTGGTAACTAGTGAGCAATGCTCTTAGACTGATTCATGACTTCAGTGCTGCGTTGTTGGGTTTCCTAAGTCTCCTTACTAGTAGTTGAAACAACTAGAATTTGGACTGCATACTTACCCTTCTCCATTCTTCTTACGATTCCACTAAAATAAAATTGAACTTTGCCTTTTGACAGCAAGAGCTGATGAGTTTTGCATTTTTAAAGCTTCTCTCTAAATTTAGACTATTTCTTTTGTCTTGCAGGCTGCTATATGGCAAGCACTTAACCACTATGCTTACCGTGATGCAGTGTTCCTTGCAGAAAGATTATATGCAGAAGGTATGTACTTTGCAAATATAAAGTTGATGCGTTGGGGTTTTTTTCCAGTTTTGATTTAGGATTTTTGAGCCTCTACTCTCGCTTTGTTTTACTCCTGTTGTTGTGGTAATGGAGTTTGACTTTCTGCTTGGGGAAGGTGGAAGAATGCTTCACAACTAGGCTGGAAAATCAAATCATGTGACCGCAGTAATGTTATTTTACACTAAAACCTCCCTAAATAATAAACTTGGAGTTGTGTGTTTAAGTACAGTGTTTACAGTTGTACGGTATCAAATGGGAGAGGATTTTTTTAATAACCTTAAGCATTGTGTGTCTTCCAAGGGCACTTAAGGATAGATGCAGTACACAAATTCGACAAATTGTCCTGATATTGAAAGCTGTCTGTGCTAATAATGCTGTTCAGATATGTTGATTGGTGTGTTAGCTGAAGGAGATAATCTTGTGATGACGAGAAGAGAGTAGTGAAACTGAGGCAATGAGAAATAGAGCACAGGGAATAGGTATCTCCTGTTGAATTTTTGTTAATTTTTACTTCGTTGTAATGCTGTCAGATCTAGGATGTCTTGGATACTGAGCAGGCAGCAGTAACGCAAATCTGTACCTTTCCTGGGTCCTTCAAAGACAACTTTTTTCTTGTGTTCTAGTCCCTCTTCTTCCTTAACCTTCCCTCCATGACCTCATATAAGCTTTTTGTTCTCCTCTACTTCTTTCTCCTCCATCCTGGTGTTCAGCTTTTCTTCTCTATTTTGAAAGGTATTGTCCCCTAATCACTAACATGGAAAAAACCCAACCCTTAAGCTAAAATATAAGCGTAATGTAATTTCTCATGCTAAATGACTTGAGCTTATAATGTGAATTAAAGTGTATAACCTGTTTCGTGCTCCATGTTTTGTAATGAAATATTTTGCTTTCAGTGTTTTGCCTGACACGCCCACAATGCACTTCTTAACAATGGAAACACAAACAAGATTTTTGAGGAATAAAAACTTTTTTTTTTTTCCTCCTCATGTCAAGGTTGCCCATGAAATCTGGGTGCTTCCATCTGGCGCTCAGATGCAAAGTGTTGTGTAGAATATTATGGAATCCTATAATCTAGGCGTCCATAAAGGAAATGGCGTTTTAGGGGTGACTTATCTGCCCTGAACACAGCACGTTGTGAGATGCAGGGAAATGCTAGATTGAAGGTAGCTGCCAAGGATGAAGAGGATCCACTTTTTGCAGCAGCCAAGAGAAGAATATGACTTGATACAGACACTATCTTTGCAGAATAGTCTCTGCAAGAGTACTTCAAACAGCTCTTTTCACTGACCAGCAGCGCTCAGAGAGAGCAGCATGCCTGCTGTCACTTGGTTCAAGCAATTAACTGCTAACAAAACATCTGGCTTCTGGTTAAAATAAGTAGTTGTACTGCAGAGTAGAAGCTGCTGAACTCGAATACAGCGACTCCGTATTGGCAGCAGTGATTTTACCCTGAGAAGAACTTCTTTTAAGTCCACCTGCAATTACTGTCCTTGTGGGGACATCTGTGGTTTGGTAGTTTCCCAGAACTCTCAAAGTATGTTAAATTAGTGGATAAAAGAATTGATTTAACTTTAATTTTCAAAAATATCTTTGGGTGTTTTTAGGCTAGTTTAATGTCCTGTCTTTGGTTTCCATTGTCGCCATCTAGGTGATGACACGAACTTAAAATAGTCCGTTTCCAGTGTAACAAAAGGTCTGAGCAGGTTGCCCAAAGAGGGTTTTTGTACGATGCTCGTATTGATTTTTCTGATGAGTTTCATGTAGGATAGATGAACAAGCATCAGAATTGTTTCTTTTAATGCTGAGTTTCATTTGTATGGTAGTGTGTTCTGAAAAGTATGAAGTAACGTGGGGTTTTTAATTGTTTGGAGAGCTAAGAAGTTGCTTGCCTTTATAGACAGCTTTTCTTTGATTTTAAAATACATCATTGCACTTGAGTATCTTGATGTCACATTTTGGGAAGTACAAAGAAAAGGGTCAGACACCGTGGCTGTACATAGTCTGTGAGTGTATCTGGATATCTCCCTCTGGTTGCTTAAAACCTGGAAAACAGCGTTAAAATGAAGTCATACAGATATGTCACACAATCATAGCTTAATGCTCAAATTAACAGCACAGCATGGTACTGCTCACTGTTGCCTCACAAAAGTGTGTTCTCTGGCGTTTAAAGTTTCAGCTGATAATTCTACAGTAAGGTTTTAAGTTACTCCAGGGGTTAGTTCTGTCCTTTATGCTGTAATCACAAGGAAAATCAGCAAGTCTGACCTCAGTCTGAAATCTGGATGCCAAGTCAAGCTCTGTGAATAGAACATTCTCGCTGCGGTACATAATTCATCTCTGCAATGGAAGAAGTGTTTAAGCAGACATCAAATCTAAACACTTCCAGTTTCTGCCATAGAGAATGTTTCTGTCTTGATTACTCCTGTTCGCTGTTTAGATAAAGATGATTTTTCATGAAGCTTGACTACTTAATTCGGAATTTAGAAACCTGTGAGAATTCAGTTTGGGAAGAGGATTTGTAGGAGAGCTTGTCCCTATTGCTATTTCCTAACATAAAGTATCTGATTGGTAGTTTTAGTGTTTCCAATGAAATCATGAGTGTAGGCAGCAAAAAGGACAAGGCTTAGTACTGGGGTAGAGGTGACTGGTAATTGGCTTTAATAGCCATTAAAATTGGAAAAGCTGCTCCTTTAAGTCATATGAAGGTACAGCATCAAGGGCTTCAGAGAAATAACAGAAGTAACATTGCAAACAGGAAAAGACGGCTTGAAATTAGGATTAAAACTGTTCATTAGGCTACTCAGGCTGCGATTGATCTTATTTCTGAAAGTTCTTGTACTTCCTAACAGCCGTTGTAGTGCCGGTGTTCATGTACTGCTCAAGCTAGTGCAAAGTGTTACTGGCAGGTGTGATAATACTCTTGAGCCCAGGCTTGGTGTGGCCAATGAGTTGTTAAAGTAGCTCAGCTCTCCTAGGAATGGCTGCTTTGCTTGGCTTGCTGTTATTTTAACAACAAGCTGGCTAATCGCTTATTTAGATTGTGTAGCCAAAAGGAGCAAAGTTCTCTCACAACAGTAGATATTCAGAGTTGGTCTGATTATACAAGAAAATGGCACATGGAAGTTTGTTGTATGCTGATGAATAAAGAAATGCACTTCATTTGGTTCTGAATTTCTCTAATAACAATACTTAGTTTTTTGTGTTTTGTTCCTAGCTGGCTTTTACTCCCTGCCCCCAAATTCCTCATGTCAAAATGGTAAACAACCGATTGATTTTTATTGATTTTTTTTGATTTTTTTTTTTTTAGTACATTCAGAAGAAGCACTGTTTTTACTGGCAACGTGTTACTACCGCTCAGGAAAGGCATATAAAGCATACAGGCTCCTAAAGGGACACAGCTGTACTACCCCACAATGTAAATACCTGCTTGCAAAATGTTGTGTTGACCTCAGCAAGTAAGTAAATCCTTTATATTCTGTCTAGGGTTACAAATGCATTTTTTTTTGTTTGTTTGGATTTCCCTTTAAAAGCCATCATATTGCATAAACTAGTAATTCATTGGTCCTTCAGCTCAAAAGATTGTAAGTTCAGTTCATTTTGCCTACAGATGTGGATCTAATAAATATTAGCCCGTATTGCAGAAACCTTTAAATGGAATTGAATAACCTACAAAGGAGCTGTCAAACTTTGTAGGGGAAGATGATGTTGATTGCTGAGGTGACTCAAGGAGGCCACTCTGGGGAGTGTTTGTTTTGATTTTGTGTTTCTCTGATCCTTTGCTTATTTCACTAAGTGTTTCCAGTATGAATTTAATGGCCAGGCCGTGTCCCTCAAGCAGTAGACTTGCTCCTCTTGCCCAGGTACTGCTGATGCGTGACTGAGGAAAAGGATGGCAGACAAAAAGCTGTTTTTAAAAGCCCGCAACAGACCCGCCTTGAGTCCACATCCAAGAATGCTGCATTTGACATCGAAATTAACCTTGACAGGGACATAGTAGTGTCAAGGATATCTTGCAGGTTTTCTGGACTCCACCAGCAAGAGCATATAACAAAATCACTCCAGCTACAGGTCTTAATGCCCCGAGAGTCTGTTGGTGAGCGTACTTCACTTCTACAGAGACTTTTCAGGCTGTTGCAGCTCAAATGTAGGAAAGGAGATCTGACTGAGGGGCAGGATGAAGGGGGTGAGGCACCAAGGAAGGCAAAAACTTTAGTTCAATAAACTTTAAATACTGTGGGAGTTCTTTACAGAAGCTTAAGTGTCTCCCTACAGAACAGCTTGTGGCTATGTGTTGTGGATTTTTTGATTTTGTGTTTTTTTAGTGGCCTTCTTTCAATGACCAAAAGAAGAATGTAACTTCTTTAAAATACATAATGTGATGTTTGGAATATCACGTAGTAGGATGCGATTATTTTGCGGGATTTGTGATCCTACTCACAACACGTAACCAAAACGCAGGTCTGTCCCGAGGCAGCAGGGAAAGCTCCTTAGTCTTTGATACTCTCTTTAGTAGCAGAGTCCTTTGACATCTTTAAGTGAGGATGTCTTGAATTGTTGTGTTTCTTTCTTAACGCTTTTGGAGCTGTTAGGGTACAGGTTTCTCTGCGTCTTCTGTTGAAAGGGAAATCATGTTAATGTTTTAGTTGGAAAGGTCCCAGTGGAATAAACCTGAAACTGATGGTTCCCTCCCTTGCTTTTGCAAAGTCTGGTGTGTGCATGTAGTACATCAGCTTTTGAACTGATTTGCGTGAGATAGGTGGGATTTCTCAAATGTATTCTTTAGCATTTGTTAAATTTAACTGTCATTGCTGCTGTTACAGTTCTATGAGCTCACTTATACAGATGTACCTTGTTTTCTTGTGGGAATGGTCTATACTGATTCAAGCATCTACCTACAACTGTAATTTCAAGTGGAGGCAAGAAGGGATGATTTGTTTATGCAGGTGTCAGTCTCAAAAGCCAGAACACCTCTCATCCCCAGAAATTGTATAAAGTCATTTTCAAGCCTAATTGTGAATGGTCCATTCCATCTGAGCAGTACTGGTGCTGCAGGTCTGGCAGGCAGCAGCAAAATGAGCCTTTGCTCGGCTTTCGAGCCTCTCTTGCAAGAAAGCAAGGCATTAAAATCCAAAGTTTGTGCCATATCCCAATTTTGAATCTTAACTATGTGCATGGAGCCCTACAGACTTCTTAGTTGGGAAACGCAGCCAAACTAAGTGTTGTCTTAGCTTGTTACTAGGTAAAACACCTTCAAAAATTGTTTAAAAGATTTTTCTTGTCATCCATTTAGTAATCTACCTAAGATGAGTCACTTCTGGAAAAGTCATTGCATTCAGCGTCTCTGGGTTTGGAGTGGTGTGGGGTTCTGGGTTTGTTTTGGTTTTTTTTTCTTCCCTCCAGTAGAGATTTTTGGCTTCGGCATGCTGCATACCTCCATGTTGCTAGAGGAATCCATCATTTATTTAAAATTCATTTGCAGGAATTAGTTTGTGTGGTTTGAAACTTGTGAACACTGACAGCGGGTTTCTGTTTTTGTTTGCAGCAGGGTGAAAACACTGGAGTGCCAATACTGTGAGCCTTGTAACCCCTTTAAACCTCTTGTTTTTTAAAAAGGCTTGCAGAAGGAGAGCAGATCTTATCTGGTGGAGTCTTGAATAAACAGAAAAGCCATGATGACATTGTTATGGAGTTTGGTGACTCTGCATGCTTTACGCTCTCCTTACTGGGACATGTCTACTGGTAACGTTGCTTTTTTATTTTGTTCTAATAAAGAGTGGGGGGCTTTATTTGAACAAGCCCAATTTTAGTCATCACAGCGTACGCCTCTCTGGGTTTTATGGTCTACACGATTTTGGAGTATGCTAGGTGCAGGTAGATAGTTATGGAAACCGACTGACTTGGGGAATGCAAGAATCTTTCACCTAGAGCTTCCAACTGAAAACAAATTCGTCTTTTCCAGGTTGCTAAGCATGCAATCCAACAGGTTTGGGGTTTTCTTATACCTTTGGGTTTGTTCTGTATTCTTCCCTGAGAGACATGCCATTTTGACTTCTCTGTATCTGTTTTGCAGATGTCTAGCTGTAACCTTCCAATGAAAAGTTTTGAGGGCTGCCAGTCAGAATAACTTCATAAACTTAAGCATTTTGCATAGATAAAAGAAAGGTTTCAGTAAATGTGAACAGATTGAATAGGATTAGTGGAGTTCTTGGATTCTTCCCTGGTATACCTGTTCTCAAAAAAAATTGTTTCAGAAGCAGCTTATCTTTGTAGCCAGGTGTTCAATTTACCCCCTAATTTATATGCAGAAATATTATCCGTAGATAGTTAAAATGGCTGGAAGGCTAGCAATCAGGCTGTTGTTTTGCAAAAAACGAAAAAAAGCTGTTGTGAAGAACAGCATCTTTCTAAAAAGAGAATTCTCAAGCTATACTAGTGCTTATGTAGCTTTTTTGAAGACTGTGTCTAAGTAACTTTCATCTGCGTTTGAGTATGTCAACTTCAAAAGAACTCAATATTGCTGTGTGGCTTGAAAAATGAGGACTGTTGTTGGGACTCTCAACATATTTTTCTTTTTTCAACTCCTCTCTGGAAAGCTATCTTGAACAAAAGCACTGTTCTTAAGTTTCCCTGTAAACTCTTACGTTCTTTTTGCAGCAAGACAGACCGGCTTGCCAAAGGATCAGAATGTTACCAAAAGAGCCTTAGTTTAAATCCTTTCCTCTGGTCCCCTTTTGAATCGCTATGTGAAATAGGTAAGTCTGCAGAAGTCTTTTACTAGCGAAGAAGTTTTCTGCGTTTCTGGTTACATCAAGCTTTCTGATTTGCCATCACCATATGGCAAGGCTTATTTTACTCCTCAGCCAGAGCTAGTAAGGAAAATGCCAGTAGAATTCTTTGGGAATGGTTTTGTGAGCAGTAATGCATTTAAAATACTCTACCAGTGTTTAAAGCTTTTGTCTTGTTTTCTTCTATTTTCACTACGTACATGTTTTTGGATTTAACAATACCGTGTGTTTTCCAACCTACAGTTAGCAGACCCTTAGAAACTGTGCTTCTGTGAATTACTTAAAAAAGCATCTCTGTTTTTTTAATAAAACTGACTTTCTGGAGTTTTGTAGTGAAAGAACACTGTTGATTTCGTGTAAAGGGTTTTAAAACAATGAAATAAGAACACACTCATTCTAAAATACTTTGTTCCCTGTCCTCTTTGTTTCAGCCTGAATAGTCAGTGTATAGACTCAGGAATAACTCTATCTAATAAATCTCCTTCCAATCTTACAGGTGAAAAACCAGACCCTGACCAAACATTTAAATTAACATCTTTACAGAACTTCAGCAGCTGTCTGCCTAACACTTGCACAACATTGGTATCCAATCACAACATATCGCACAGACAGCCCGAGACTGTCCTTATGGAAACGCCGCAAGACACGATTGTGAGTTTTACTAGAATCATTGTATTTAAAGCAGGTTTTCCAGCTTAACTGAAAAATGCTGATTGGAAACCACACTGTGTGAGTATCTAACAGCAGCCTTCCCTTTTTCAGGAGTTGAACAGAATCAACCTAGAATCCTCCAATTCAAAATATTCCTCCTTGAACACAGATTCTTCTATGTCCTACATCGACTCGGCTGTAATTTCGCCAGATGCTGTCCCTCTTGGGTCAGGAACTGCCATATTGTCTAAACAGGCTCAAAATAAACCAAAAACTGGACGGAGTTTACTGGGAGGACCTGCGGCTTTGAGCCCACTAACTCCAAGGTGAGTCCTTAAGATAGACAATTCCTGTCTGACAGCTGTACTGTTAATAACATTTGTGACCTGCAACAGGAAAGACGTCTGGTGCTGCATGACATACTCAAACATGTGTGTTGATAGCATGTTATGATGTTATAAATGTTATGTTAGCATGTTGTAAATAATGCTGCAGCAGCAAAAGATAAACAACTTAAGTTACTGCTCTCGGTCCCAGAGTTCATCTCTTTTGGTTTTTTAAACAAGCAGTTGGTACTTGATTAGAATAGAAGAACTGTTGATTCAGTGTATTGCTTATTGTAATGTTTACACTGGGGAAACTCTTTAAAGGATTATGTTTCTGCTCTGGAATAAACTTTATGGAAAGCGACTCTTAAGATCTTTCCTTGAAGAATACCTGTCTTCTGAAGAACATGTATGCTCTGTCCTATATGCCATCCGATTTAAACAGTGTTACGCTACAAGCCGTTAATACTCAGATGGTCTGTGTCTATTGGTTTTTATTCAGGCAGGCAAAGAAAGTTCTGTATCTTTCAATTTCAGGAATAAAGAACGCTTTCTATTCAAGTGTCTTATAGATGAGGAGAGTAAGGTACTAGAGGGTTAACGTAAATCAGTGAAGTAGTTCTGAAATAAAGTTGATCTGAGTCTCTGTTTTTACCATGGAATCGGGCCATCTCGTGGTCTAACATTCAGGCATTGACCCTGCCTCTTTGTTTTGTTCTCAGCTTTGGAATTTTGCCACTAGAAACCCCAAGCCCTGGAGATGGATCGTATCTACAAAACTACACCAACTCTTCTTCTGTAATTGATGTGCCATCCACGGGAGCACCTTCAAAGAAGGTATTTTGCGTTCTAGAATGTGATTGCTGTTGTATGGATTTGACATAGCACTGTACTTCAAAGAAGAATCCATAATGCAATTAAAAAAAACATTGCCTGTGAGCCGAGCTGTGCTCCACAGTGAGGAGAAGCCAATTTATCCCCTGTGCACAAAATTTCTTTGGAAAACCAGTTTGTCTGAGGGTGAAACTGATTGCGGCCTCCTTTAGTTCTGGAAATGGTTTGGGTTAATGAAGTGAGAATTAAATTTATGTGTAATTTATCTACAAAATGTGGTGGTTTTTAAGAAAAAAAAAAATACCTGTTCTTACTAACAATTATCTACTGCTGCAAAATAATCTTGTTCACCAGCTCACATATTTATAGGCTAGTGAGGTTGGAGGTAAGGGGAGCAGTTTAATTTGGCTATAACTGGTCAGGTATTTCCCTGACAAAACTTCTTAGACTTTTCTGAATTGCTAGTTAACCCAAAATTTGTTGTAGAATAATCTGTTACATTGAAACAACTGCTTCTAAGACCTAAATAGTTTATTTTGAATATCTTTTCAGCTAAGCAAATGAAGCAGCAAGTAAAAGATATGCCATATTTCAAGTAAAGATGTCTGTAAATATTTTCAGCTTATTGGGTTACTTCCTTTGGCTAGCAAAACAGATTTTTTTTTTTTCCTTCAACTCTTATAATAAGCAGTAGTCTTTTATTTCTAATTAAAGCAAGCCCTTTTTTCCTCACCCAAGTGCACCGGCACGTGCAGGCTGCCTGGCTGGTCTTGCTGGAGGCAACCTGAGGAAGGTGTTGTCCACCTGCCACCAGAGATGGATGCACAGACACTGATTATTCTAAACAATGAAGGATTCATAACTTTTCCTTGTGCAAAGTGGAGTCTGAAGAGAGTCCAAACTTGGGGTTTTTACTTCGGGGTTATTTAATTAGTGTCTCTTCAGGGATGGCTTTAAATAATCCTGGAAGCCTTAAGTGAGCTGAAGCTACTGCTTTCATGCTAGCTATTCTTGAATTCTAGTTTACAGACCAGAGTAATCAAAATACTGCTGGTTGTCTGTGGCAGGCTGACTGTTAGAAGGGTGCTGTTTCACTCAGCCAAGTCTTGTCTTGTGTAGAGGAAACTAAAAATTGTCTTTTTTACTCACTAAGAAACTGCCATAGTTGCCATAGTGATAAATGAGGGGTGGAATGTTGATGACAGTTGAAGAACTAGTTGTTCCTTTCTAAAAACAAAAAAACCTGAGGATTTTTCCCTGTATTTTTACTAAAACTAAAAGTTGCATGAGGGATGCTCGTGTTTTTTAAGTGGCCAACTCTTTAAAGCTCAGCGCAAGTAATAGTGCTGAATTCTTCCAAAATAGAGTTTGAATTCCCACACTTGATGCTCTGGACAAGCTCAACTTGCTGTGCCATTCAGCAAGCAAAATTTGGGAGCTGTTAAAAACTGCATTTGTCTTCTCTCATTGGACCAATGTTTAAAAGAATAAAAGCCAGTAAGCGGATAACTTTTTTTTTTCCTTTTGGATGCTCTTCCGAAGCCTGTGACTGGGAGCCCTGGAATCTCACGGCACAAGCCATTGTGGTGTCCTGTCTATAGGGATCTTGTTACTGCAACACTTTATAAGTTCTCAGTCCTGCTTTTTTCCCCCACTTTGTTCTTTTGGGGCTGGACTGTGTTAGACGACTCTGCTAGAAGGATGTTTTGTATGGTTTGTCCAGTTCCTGTCCTGTAGTTGCTCAGGACCAACTAGTTTTCGATGGCACAGTTGAAAACACTGGCTTGAGGTGGATTGTACATATGCAGGAAGGTAAAGTGTAATGAGTCTGAAAAATTGAAATAGTTAGCAAAGTGCAGCTCTTCAGCGTAGTGCTCATCTGCATTTAATCTCACGTGTACTATGTGAGAGGTGAGAAGCTTTAGGGAATCAGGTGATAGTTGCTGCTTCTCTGTTGCTTTGCTCAGTATGGCACAGCAGCACCCAGGTGTAAATTTTGCCAGTCCACGCGTGTGGTTTCTGCCCAGATGCATCTGTATTACTACCTAAACACAAATACTTAATATATTTTAATAGGTAGCTCAGAGTCCTGATGCATGCTTTCTCCAATGCAAAGAATTACTTGGCCAGTTTCTCTTCTGCTCTTCAAATTATTGACTTAGAAAAGGTTTGGTGTAGCTGTGGCTAGAATGTGCATGACTTAACGGAGGCAGTTTCCTAGGGAACACTTACGTAAATGAATGAAACATTAGGATGGATCCAAAGGCTTCCTATCTGAGTGGGCAAGCGTGCTTGCTGGCCGCCTAAACTGTCCTCTGATAACAAAGAAACTGAGAAGGGAAGGACAAAACATTAGAAGTCAGATAATGCATAAACTGGTGTTGCTTGTGCTGTCACTGATTCCACTTGCTGATTTCTGGTGTCTTTAAGAAAATCTCTTCCAAACAGCCATCAGTGGTGAATGTTGGTGTCTCTGGAGTGGAGAGAAAGATAGGGTCCTTTGAAAGGCAGGGAAGGGAGGACCTGTTCTGAATCCTTTATAGAGAGTTTACACATCAGACAGTGAATTTCTATCTGAACTTGTTCCTTAAGACTCAGATTCACAGTTAAATTATCACAGCTCTTAAGTTCCCACACCTCAGCTGTGCCAGGGTAGACAGCAAAGCACACACTTTAGTTCTCTGAAGACGTGTGAAGATACAAGATGGTGTTCTGGTGCTAGGTCATATTACGTGTTTGTAACCTGTGGCAAATAAAAGGTACAAAAAATACGCGTGTGCACACAAAGCATTAGTCAACTGACATGCAGTAACTTGCCGCTCTGTGTTAATGTGAGTGTCGGTCTCTGTCTATTAGCCTCCTGTGCTGCATAATGCAGGTCCCTTTTTGATGAAGGAGCTGATTTCTGTATCTGCTCCAAAGGCTTGTGCAATAATGTTTTAATTTGTGCTATGAATGGGTTTGCTAAACAGGAGAGCGGCAGGCTTGGGTGTTGCAGAGTGTGCACCTCATTGAGGTGTTAATGGTGAAGGGCTTCTGGATGTGATTGTAACGTGATAATTCAAAAATCTTATTCTGTGGTTGAGATGGATTTTTTGTACAACTTTCTGTGGAGGAAGAGCTTTAAATATGACATCTTTTAATTCCCTTTTATTCTTGCACGAACAGCTTAACATAAAGTTTCTTACCACTAGATGGAGATTCTATATCTTTCAAATAATGTGCATAAAATGGGTAAACCCGGTGTTACTGGCGTTTTAACAGGTAGAATGAGAAATACTTCTGATGGTTGCTCCTTGGGATGGAGGGAACCCTCACCTGTCATTGAAAAAATCTATATTTATCCTGCTCTGCAGTGTCTGATAGGCAGGGTGGATTTGGTTTTGTATAGCAGAGATTGAGACTTCTTGGTGACATAATAACAAACCTGTAGAAACTCCGTGTTATGCAGGCTGTCGGCAGGATAAGCCAAGCTGGAACAAAATCTGTCTTCTCCCAGAGCGGAAATAGCCGGGAAGTCACTCCAATTCTTGTTGCACAAACACAGAGCTCTGGCCCGCAGACAAGGTAGGAGGGGGGGAAAATCATCTTCGTATTACCTTTTGCATCTCCTTGAAGGAATTTGGCACCGTATTTGCCCAGCTTGTGTGGACATTCCTGCAGAATTCCCCTTTGGATGAGGAAGTAGTACATTTTTTTTGTTAGGTAAAATAACTCTGATGTATAATATAAGCAGGAGGCTCATGCACGGTAGTTGGTCTGTTTGTTTTAAATCTCCTTTGCAGTTAGACCCTTTCATCAGTAAATGAAAAAGTAGCTGAAAAGAAATTCTGCTCACATTCTTGACGTGCAACAGGTAGATTTGGTCTTTTATCCCTTGAAATGGGAATATCTCTGCCATAGTACTCGAACATTTCTGTTTAAAACAAAGGTAAAAGTTATTTTTATTAAAAACAGAGGGGAAAACTGTCCTTTTTTTAAATGTGCTGTTTGTTTTCAGTACAACACCTCAGGTATTGAGCCCGACAATTGCTGCTCCACCAAATGCACTGCCTCGAAGAAGCTCTCGCCTGTTTACTAGTGATAGCTCTACAACAAAGGTAAACTTCATGCATTTTGCAAACTTGTGGGTTTCTTACCCGTGCAGCTGTACTGACTAATAATTTCCCTGTATGCATAGCAATTCTAACAGCTTAAAAACAGGTTCTGTAATGAGCAGAACACTTACGAAATATCTGGCTGTACAAAAATGTGTCACAATGGCATAATATATATTTTTTTTAAGCTCTCAAGTGCTTAACAAATAGTAGGAAGACAAGTATCATGGAGAAAAACATGTGTTTTTCTCCAGTGTGTGGAGATACACACTGGGTTAGGCAAATGCAGTGGTGCTGCTGGCTGTCAACCTATTTGAAAAGAGGCTGTGTTGTTCAGATATATTTATTGAAGCATTTGTTTTGAGCTAATACTTTTTTTCCCCCAAAACAAAGTTATTTTCATACCTGTTTTCTGCTCTTCAAAGAAGGAGCAGAACAGCACAACATAAATACTCATGGACTGTAGTTAGGTGGTGTGAATGTTTGCTGTTTAAAAATGAACTCCTAAACATTTGTGAAGCTACTAGGTGCCTGTATACTTAAGCTTAACAATCAAATGGCTGAGCATGGCTGTTAAAGCTGCAAAGAGGTATAAATACGGTTTTACACAATTCACTTTCAAGTTTAGTTTTCTGAATTTAAAAGACTTTGTATATACATAACTGTTGCTCTTCTTCCTTGCAGGAAAATAGCAAAAAATTAAAAATGAAGTTTCCACCTAAGATTCCAAACAGAAAAACGAAAAGTAAAACAAATAAGGGAGGAATAACTCAACCAAACTTAAATGATGGTTTGGAAATCACCAAACTGGACTCTTCAATCATTTCAGAAGGGAAAATTTCCACTGTTGCACCACAGATCCAGGCTTTTACGCTACAGAAGGCAGCGGCAGGTCTGTTTGAACGCTCTTGGACTGTACTAGAGTAAAACTTAGTGTATCTATGTTTAAGGCTAAATGGAAAAAATAAAAGTGTTGCTCCGGTGTTTGCTGCTTTCTTGTTTCAGTTAGCCTGCAGCCATCACCCTTGTATAATTATAAAAGCTGGTTGAATTCAGTGTCTTCTAGTTAACTTACAAAGAACATGGGAAGAAGTATTAAAAGTGACTATTTGTAAGCAGATGTATCTTGCAAGCACTGATCCTTATTAATGATTAAACTATTTTCAGGCAAGATCCTTGGAAACTGTTTCAGAGGAGCTATGAGTAACCCGGTCGTCTTCCCTCAAAACTGGGGTTATGTGGCCTGTTCTCCCTTCATATTTCCCACTTGTTTAAAAACAAGTGTTTATTCAGGTTGTCAGAAAATCCTAGACAAACTGCTGAATTCCTCTCTTTTGGCTCAATAATGTTTCCAGGCAGTGAGAAGATGTATCCATGGATACCAGACATGTGGAAACTGTGTTCAGACCTAACAAAATGTTTGAATAGCTGCTGTAAATGCAAAACTCCAGTTGCCCTGAACTTCAGAGTTTCTCTGTTCCTGAGTGTTCTGTTGCTGGCTTAAGAAGTCATTACTGTCTGACTTCATTACAACAATTGATTTTTACAATATTACACCTAAGTTAAGAGTGTATAAGCTTGTGTTTGGGAACTCCTGAAAGATTTTCCTAGGCAAATTCAGGAGCAGTGCTTGCCACAATGAGGAGCTTATGGGATTAGCAGTTTCAAGTAAATAAGNTATCTATTGTGTTTTTCTCCTAGAAGGTTTGATGAGCCTTCTTCGTGACATGGGGAAAGGTTACTTAGCCTTGTGTTCGTACAACTGCAAAGAAGCGATAAATATTTTAAGCCATTTACCATCCCACCACTACAACACTGGCTGGGTGCTGTGCCAAATTGGGAGAGCTTACTTCGAGCTTGCAGAATATATGCAGGTAGGAACGGTGGGGGTTGGCTCTTACTCTTTTCACTTTTGTTTTGCATAGCTTTGCACAAAACTTGCAGGCTTCCTGCAAAAGCTGTGGGAAGTTCACAGCTGAGATAGTTGTATAAACATAAAAGTTACACCTGGAATTGATTTAGATGGTGACTCTGCATCAGGAGTCATTGAGCTTTCCTGAAGCAGCTGAGTTTTATGCTTTAATTTTCTTTTAATGTTATTTCCTCTTGCATCCAGCCCCTGGGGTCTCTTCCTTGTGTCTCCCCGTCTTCGCCCACAGCTGTGCTGCTGTGATTGTTTGTACTGCAGTGTTGTAAATTAGATCACTGAACCAATTTGAGTTCTGAAACCAAAAACTTCTCTCGCCCTTTTTAGCTAATGCAGTTCACATCAGTGACCTGGTTTCCTTTGCAGCCTCAGAAATGACAGCGTTGGCACAGCTGAGGTGATGTCAAACCACTTCAGAAACAGAAACCAGCAGTTAAGGATAATCCAGTGGCTTAGCTCCCCTTGTCGCTGTCCTGATAGTTGGTGTACCTGTTTCCTCAGAAGTTTTTAGAACACTTTTTGACAGATTGTGTGCAGGAGACAAATGCAGTAGGGCCCAGAAGTGGTTTTTAAACTGTACACACACAGTCTGATTAGAGATGGAGCACACTGTGCTGCTTAATAGTTTATTTTGAAAACTGAGGGTACAGACGCTATTTTCCTAAAGCTACACTCCTTCCCTTGTTGCTGCTTTGGGTGTTGTAACCTGGAAATTAAGTTTATGAAATAGGTATCTATGTGAGGAAAAACCTCATTAGTCAACGGTTGATAAGAACCATAGCTGTCTTAAGTGAAAGTAAAGCACACGTGTGTGTTGTCACATGCTTATGCATGTCCCTATCCCCACGTCAGCCGTGTTCACTGCAGTGATCGTCGAGTTGCCTTTTGCCTTGTAATTATTATGCACAGCATCTGGAGGGGTGTAGCACTCGGTACCAATG
Source organism: Chionis minor (assembly GCA_013398295.1). Taxonomy (NCBI): domain Eukaryota; kingdom Metazoa; phylum Chordata; class Aves; order Charadriiformes; family Chionidae; genus Chionis; species Chionis minor. The sequence goes on along the minus strand of VZSF01006089.1, from coordinate 25,559 downwards.
CGGTACCTGTCACCTGTTAGAATGGCTGATAAACATAACTGGCCCATAAATGTTGGCTACAACTTTCTGATTTTGGGGGTAACTTTTTATGCCTTAATGTAGGGAGGGACGGCCACGTGTCTGCGGGGATAAATCTGCTGGGGTACAGTCGCTTCCTTCGCTTGAAGGGAAAGCTATGGAACTAGTAGCTCTTAAAGCGCGTAGTATATAAGCTACATATAAATATATGGTAGCTCTTTATAAGTGCGTAGTACGCTTATAAAGCAAAGAGGATACTTAGCCTGGACATGTGAGGCTTCTAGCCTTGACCTATGTGCTCTGCTTTGATGGGTGGAGTTTTGTTTTAAGTTTGATTTCTGCTCATAGGCTGAGAGAATATTTTCAGAAGTAAGGAGGATTGAAAACTACAGAGTAGAAGGCATGGAGATCTATTCGACTACGCTGTGGCATCTGCAGAAAGATGTTGCCCTCTCCGTTCTTTCAAAGGATTTGACGGACATGGATAAAAACTCACCGGAGGTATAAAATGCTGTTGTGTTGAATGAGAAGAGGGTAACTGCATGTGGCAAAATCAATGATTCGGAACAGAGCTCTGCACTCTAGTCTCATTCAAGTGTATTCTTCTGTGAGAACTGCATGGCAAAACTAGAGAGGGAGGTGGCAGGATTGTCGGTTGAACTGATGATGCCTGAAATGGCTTCTTAGAATATCAGCTTACATGGAACAGGTTGAAACCTTTTATCTGTTAATGGTTATTTAAATTTGCGTTGGCACCGTTCATCCAGGAAGATCATGGGTTAGTCAGTCACTCCTGCTGCTGCCAGTGTACAGAGATAAGGAATACCTTTTTCCTGTACCACCTCTTAATTGCTGTAGTTAATTCACTGGCACTTAAAACATATTTACTCTAGAATGTATTTTCAGACACAATATTGTGCCTTTCTGTGCCAAAGTCCATGAAACTGCAGAGTGTATGGTAATGTAAAGTCATGATTTGCAAAAGGCCAGGCGTCTCTTAATGGGTGCCACAGTAAAAGTAATAGAAGTATGTATTTATAAATGTATTCTTAAGACTTGAGAAACCTGTAGATTATATTGGGATTTCTTTTTTTGTTGGAGATGACAACCCTGTTCATGTTGTCTTGTTTGTTTGTCTGATAGTGGGAAAACTCAAAACCAATGAAGCTGTTGGTGGTTGTAGAGAAGAAAATGCAGATTCTAATACAAGGAGTGGGGAACGGTTATGTGATTTGGCAGGGTTGCTAAAAATTTTGGGAAAGCAAGGAACCCTGGGCTGTGGTGCTTTACAGTCTTGGTGCTGAGCAGGAGGGAAAGAGGAGGTTGCTGCTAAAATTGTTGCTCTGCAGATTTCCAGATTTGTCAGTTGGAGGCAGCTGAAAAGTGAATGTACTGTCTCCTCCTTCATTATTTTTAAATATCTAAGATGTTTTGTTTCTAGCCTTTTCAACAGCTTCAAAAGCTGTAGCCATTAGTCATCAGAGTATCTAATTGGCACAGACTTGTTGGGTGTCCTTAGATTCTCGAGTTCTGTATTTCAGCTTGTAGCTATAAGGTGTATTTAGGCCTATCTGCCTCTCAGGAATGAAACTTAATAAACTTATTTTATTAATATTGTTATTTTTTTAAGCTAGGAGGAAGTTTATATATAATTATGTAAATCGGTATGGAAAAATCTCTTCGGCTTCAGCTTAGTCACTCTCGAGTTGTAAAAAGTGTGCTAATTTTGAAACGCTGTTTTTACTAGGCATGGTGCGCTGCAGGAAACTGTTTCAGCTTGCAACGAGAGCATGACATTGCAATCAAGTTCTTCCAGAGAGCCATTCAAGTGGATCCCAACTACGCTTATGCCTACACCCTGTTGGGGCATGAATTTGTGTTAACAGAAGAACTAGACAAAGCCTTGGCTTGTTTTAGAAATGCAATCAGAGTCAACCCTAGACACTATAACGCATGGTAAGCTTTGCTTCATCCTCCTCCTGTTGCATGTGATACAAAACTCCTTTTGGAGAAATATCTTCTAGATGTTGCCACTGCTATCGTTTCCCCACCACTCTTCTCTCCAAGAAGACAGCAAGGCTATTTCCGCAGACGATGTGGACCTCATCTGGTTATTAAACACTTACTTCCACAAGGAGGGCAAAAAAACGGGAGCTTTTTTGGTTTCCACAGATCAGCTTGGCTGTTTTGTTCTGCAGCGCTCCTCATGCATCTAGTTGATTGTTCTTCAAGCGCAGTTGGAGAGATGAGAGCTGTGCCCCTTTATAGCTTAGGAAATAGTCAGTTTCTTACAGCTTTTTCTGTGGGAAAAATAAATGAAGCGGTAAAAGTTCGATCTGCTTGTGTAAGTCGCTTAGTCTTGAGAAATTTTTCTAAGCTTTTTAGTTTGTAGCTGTTTAACCTGTGTATCAGGTATCAATTCTTCAAACTACACAATTGAAGGGGGGGAAAAGATGCCAAAGATGGCTTTTTTCCCCATGAGAAATGGCTTCCCCACCCTGGATGGGGTCGGCAAGTCTATAAAACTATTTCTGCCATGTCATATTCATTGACAAAGACTAGTGTGAATAGAATACGGTCTTCCTTAACAGCATTGCTTTTCTGCTTGCAGGTATGGCTTGGGAATGATTTATTACAAACAGGAAAAATTCAGTCTGGCAGAAATGCATTTCCAGAAGGCACTTGATATCAATCCTCAGAGCTCAGTCTTACTGTGTCACATTGGAGTAGTAAGTAGATTGCATTTAACTCTGTTCTTATGTTTTAATCTGCTTCTGTACTTTGTTTGCAGTAGAAAAGTAATTCTGAATGTTTCTAGCCAAAAAAAGAAAAAAGCCCAACATGTTCAGAGTACCTATGGGAGGATCTTAAGTGCTGTATGAATGATTAATCACAGGATTAATGTGTCAAACACTACTCTCTCTCCAAACTACTTTTAGCCAGCAATTAAATTATACTACCAAGTCGTGTCTGTATCGTAGTGATATGAAAATCAAGACCGCGTGCAGATATTAATGTGAACAGTGTTTATAGGGTGTTTTTAATACTTGATACCTAAGAAATTAAGTGGTTTTTAACTGCTGTCACAGGCACTTGGACGAGCACTTCCAGTTCTATAAAATGCTGACCCGTCTCACCTTTCAGAGTGCAGTGTCTTTGTCCTGACCGTACGTCTGCGTTGCTGTCATTATTCCAGTCACTCGTACATGTGACAACTTGCTACTTAGGCCACTTCATGCCAGATGAAGTTTAAGTAGCAGGCAGCTACTTCAACCACCATCTGTTCAATTAAATTTACAGGGCTGTTCGATAAATGACTAACTTTTCAACACGCAGTCCTTAAAAAAAACAGTAGCCTCGCTCTAGCGAATGCTGGCTTAGAGAGTTGGGAAGGAGTTATCGGATATCGTGATGGTGACTAAGGCTGTGTAAGTGTGATGGACGGGAACCTGCTGGCATTCGTTTGCCTTCTATGTGGCAGCAAAGCCGTGTCAAATACTACAGGGGCAGTAGCTGCTTCTCCCTTATATCCAGAGAAAGGCATTGAGTTCGCTCCTGGCCAAAGGTTAAATGCTTTCTGTGAGCCATTGGGTGGAGAGAACATTTTGAGGTGGAGACGAGGCAAGGTGAAGTTTTCTTCCTGTAAGAAAGCTTGTTAGGACTTGGTCTAGAATTGGACTCTTGTTTTTAAAGGGACAGATTGTAAGTAAATATAGTCAAATGGATTTGTCCTTGTCTGGCAGATGAGCTGTTATTTTCCCTTTTAAATTTGTTCTCTCTTTCTGTAATAGGTCCAGCATGCACTGAAAAAATCTGAAAAGGCTTTGGATACTTTAAACAAAGCTATTAACATTGACCCCAAGAACCCACTATGCAAATTCCATAGAGCTTCTGTATTATTTGCAAATGAGAAATACAAGGTAAGATTTGGTATATATAGACAACTTTAAGTTATCTTTAAATTGCTGTAGTTAGGAATGAGGATGCCCTGGAAGCCGAGTGTTTAGAGATTAATACTGGGTAGCATCAGGGCTTGCAGGAGAAGCCTGGGACATCAGCCTGTCTTCTAGAGGCTGATGCAAAGCATTTCCTTTGACAAGTGCCACCTTTGCCAAGAAAATTATCATAAATCTGTGGCTAAGAGGTGATGCTTTTTTTTTAATGTTATTTTAGTCTGACCCTGGAAAAAGGAAGGAAGGGGAAATTATTGCAGCTGTCACTGACGTGGCTGTAGTATGAGTTTATACAAAATTACTAAAAAAAAAAGAGAAAAAGGTGCAGGAAAGTGCCCCATAACCAATCACAGCAATAAGAACTAGCTGTTTTGAAGGCTGTGTTGTTGTGGTGGGTTGACCCTGGCTGGATGTCAGGTGCCCACCAAAGCCACTCTATCCCTTCCGCTCTTCAGCTGGACAAGGGAGAGAAAATACAACAAAAGGCTTGTGGGTTCAGATAAGGGCAGGGAGATCACTTGGCAGTTACCATCATGGGCAAACCAGACTTGAATCAGGGAAACTAATTTAGCTTATTGCCAATTAGAAGTCAGAGCAGGGTAGTGAGAAAATAAAACTGAATCTTATACCACCACCTTCGCAGGTGAAGGGTCTTCCCTCAAAGAAACCAATGTTTCTTTGTAAGTGCAGACTAAATAGTTCTAGAATTTATTTTAAATAGAATAGAAATTCTAATAGAATTTAGAATTTATTGATAATGCCAGGTTATTGTCATAGCAGAATGAATTGCTCCAGTGTCAACAATTAGCTTAAAAGTAAATTAGAAGTTTCATTAAATGTTCTAGACTTCAAGCACCTCATATAAACACAAGCATCATTTGTAGAAGTCCACAGATACGTATCTAAAACCAGAACCTTTCAAAAGCGTAGGCTTGGGAGCAGTACGTCCAGCACAAAACACATCCATATTCTTTGCGGAAGCTCAGCATGCTAAAGGAGATGCCCACTCTAAATACACTGGCATCTTCTTGTCTTCTGCCCTATTAATGCTTTTTTGGGGGCAACGGGGGCATTTTATGTCAGTTATAGGAGACCAAAGCCCAAGAAACTTGCTCTGATTCTGTAATAAGGGCGCTGCGATATGCTGCAATCTTTAAATGAGAAACTAATGTAAAAGGAATTTTAGATGCTTCTCAGGAGATTGTACTATTGTTCTTGATGGAATTCACTGTATGTAAATGCCAGAATTTTTTTTTGTTTCACATTAGTGCCAAATCATAGTTCAGCAATGTCATAACTGGTTGCAGACTGCTAGCTTGTTCTTACTAAACTCTTTTTTTTTTCTTCCTTTTCAGTCTGCTTTACAAGAACTTGAAGAGCTGAAACAGATTGTTCCCAAAGAGTCTCTTGTTTACTTTTTGATAGGAAAGGTAGGTAAAACTTAGCTGTGATCATAGGTCCTTTGGTTTCCCTTCTTGCAGAGATGTATGCCTAATGAGAAAATTTGATGCCTGTCACTCAGCTGCTTCCATTTGGAGCAGGGTTCTAAAAATTCCCAAAGCTTTAAATAAGGCTTACTGTTCACAGTTTTATTATGGATCAGCTCTTAAATGCAGAAGACAGTTATTACTGGAGCAGCCTCCAGCTCTCTTTAAAACATACGAAGAAAAAAATAACCCAAGCCAGCGTTATTCTTTGCCTGCTTTCATTTCACCACTGTCAACTTGAAAGATAGTTAATTTAAAAAGTAGTTGGTCCTGATAAAGGTACTTCACTGAAAAGAGATACAGTGGTTATGCACGCAGACATACGTCTTTCCCTGAAAATGAAATTCTCTCAAGACTTGATTCAATACGATAGCAATGATGTGATCAATGGAAATCCTTCAAATTTTGAGAGGTGGTCCAACCGCTGCTCCGTTGTGTTTATTTGTGTCTGTATCTATTAAAGTGTTGAATCGCATTCTGGTGCGTTGTATCGGAGATGCTGAACAAGGAGTAAATGTGGAATACTCCTAAATCTCCATCAATGGCTTCAATGTTCTTTTCAGCTGGCGGCCTCTGCGAAATAGGGGTCTTTAGTGAGGCTAATGAGAGTAGGGCAGCACAGGAAAAGGTATTACTGGTTTGTCAGCTGTGTTTACATCCCAACCTTCTTTCTGTTTAATGCCAGAGAAAAGTAATCTAGTAATAGAAATCCTCCTTCCTCACCATCTTCCCTGCTAATATATTTTAAATAAGTTCTGCAGCTTGCTGCTTCTCTGGGGTGTCTCTTCAATAGGAAACCTCAAGGCAAACTTCCCTCGAGCGCAGCCCTGGATAACTCTTAATTGGCAAGATTTTTTTCTTTAATTTTTTTTTTTTTTTAAGCTGGAGAGAGGTAAAAGGATGTGGGCTGAAATTTGCTGCCTGGTATTTGTCCAGGAGTAGCTGGACCTCTGCATTGACATTAGAGTAGCTATGCCTTGACTTTCACTAGTTAAATGCTTAACACAGGTAAATGACTTGCTCATCTGTCTTTAATGATAAGGAGAGCTTCAGTGCGGGTTATGGAGACAAAGAAGGTAAAATAGGGACTGGATTCTGCAGAGCAGTGTTGGCTTGAAAATGCTGCCATTCAGTTTAGCAGGACAAGCCAGGCATCACGTAATATCCCGTTATTTTCTTTACCTGCCAGTGACAAAATGCCACTGGAGGATGTAAGAACGGCTGTGCTGAGCTGGACTGAGAAATCTGCCTAACCACGTATCCTGCCTTTGCTAGTCCACAGCATGGGAGCTGTAGGGAAGAGTATATTGTGTGCATGTGGCAATACTACCCCAAACTATTCTCTGGGCCCTTGACACTAGAAGTCTGAGACTTTGGTCTTTTCCTGAGCCACAAGTAGATTTGGGGTAACAATGACTCTAGAAATTGAAAGGGTGGTGAGGGGGTAAGACAAAACATGTGCACTAATAGCTATTACACCACCTTGCTGCAGAGTTCCAAAGCTTAAATTTATATCTGAAGATCCACCTCCTTATGTTTTTGAATCCATCAGCTGCTAGTTTAGTTTAATTTTTTTTGAGACTTAAATAGAAACACTTGCTCACTCATCTTACACATATTTGCTGTTTCCCTTGGAACTTGCATAATAAATCTTTCATATCTACCCTCTGTTCCTTTTCCTAAAATATCAGTTTGCTGTGGCTTGGTATGTTTGTTGTCCAAACCTTCAAGTAGCAACTTCATGTAAATGTAGCATTTTATGCTTTTATTTTAGGTTTATAAAAAACTGGGTCAAACACACTTGGCCCTGATGAATTTCTCATGGGCAATGGACTTAGACCCCAAAGGAGCCAACAACCAGATTAAAGAGGCCATTGATAAGCGTTACCTTCCAGATGATGAGGAGCCGATAACTCAAGAAGAGCAAATCAGTGAATGTTACCCCTATGAATCAGGTTTGTATTTCCAACCCTTTGTCGTTCGAAGAGGTGTTTCCACCTCCTAGGGAGGTAGGAAGAATCCCGGGTTTAATAAGTGAAACGCGCTGCTCAACCTCGCTGCTCGGCAAGCAAGAACTCCAGAGGCTCTTCCTTCGGAAGAATTCATTCATGCTTCCTACAGTAAGCACGAAATAAAGGATTGTGACGTTTCTTTAGAATCTGTAGATGCAGTAGCACAGAGATAATGACGAATGTAAATTCATACAAATTGTGGCTGGCTATTAGTATCCTTGGAGAGCAAGATGTTCCCAGAGCCGCAAATCTTCCCTTACAGAAGCATCAAATCATGTCAAGGTAACCGAATGGCGACTGAAGTTGTCTGTGGAGCCTTTGTCAAAAGTTAAACAAACTGGATGTTGGGTGAAAACGTCTGGCCTGCTAAACAGCAGAGGTAACTTTAGACTAAAGTCATGGAAGCGGTTTCATTTGATTCAAGAGAAAATAAAACACTCCATGATGCGACTTCAGAATAATCCACAAAAAGGAATGGCCTGGGTTTCTCTTCTCTCTAACTTTTTCTTATGAGCTTAAATTCCCTGAAGCTTGGGCAGCTCTGAAGCAAGCATAGTCCTAAATACTCACCTCCGTGATGCAGGCCGAGGTAGTGGTAGAAAATAAACACTAACAAGCAATGTAACTCTTTTTTCCTCCAAAGAAGAAAATGTCACAGTTTTTGGATTCTTATTCATAGATGTATGCTCTGTTCTGCAATTCTAAATCTGCAACTGAAAAAAGTTGTGCTGTCTATCTCCTGTCTATCATGTTGCTTTTCATTGATCCTGTGTACGGTGTGCTCATTAATCCTGCACTGTGCTATCAAGAGGGTTTTTTTTTTTTCCTGTCCCTGCTCCTGTGGTTGGGTGAACTTAGAACGCTGGTTCACTGGGGGCTGCACGTGTTTCTGACCAGAAGATGGAGACAGAGTACTTGAACTGCTGAGTGACACTTAAACACTGCCCCAAAAAAACCCCACCAACCCATACCTAAAAAAACACTCAACCAAAAAAATCCAAAACACAAAAAAAAACAACCAAAAAAAAAAAACCCGACTCCCTAACACCCAAAACCAACCAACCACAAGCCAACCCCAAATAAAAGAAAAAAGCAACACCTTAGTCTGTCTAATAAAGAAACCAAACCACGGTTACGCTGCCCATAAGCAATTTGCTTTTCCTGGCTCTGCAGATAAATTGGAGGAGAGTTTCACAGTCTCAGCTGAATAACTGAGACAAGCTGAAGTAAATTAAGGTGGGGGGAAATTACTCTTTAATATATTGTAAGTGTAATGTGTAAGTCTTTTTGGGCATTATGTTGCCTAGTGTGGGCCGGGCTGGGTCCGTTCTACAGAAACCTGTAAAGGGTTTGCATTAAAGCAACAAAAGGCACACGTGTTTCTCCATGTGAAACAACTTGGGTATTTGGGAATTCACAATTAATATCCTAAATTCCACTATGGAAAGCAGGCTGAAGTCGTGTTCCTGTGTGGGAAGAATGACCATCATTAGATACTTACCTTTGTTCTCATTTTAATGGGTATAGCAGTTAAATAGTTAAGGGTAGTAGTCTCTCCGTATGTACACATTTCTGCTGTACACTATGCACGGCACGCTGTCTTTATTCAAATAGCAGCAGGAATCTAGTTTTCCTGGAAGCTCTAGGCTAGGCAGCACCTGAGCTGGGTGAGCAGGGCAATTCTTCAGCCTCAGAAATGTCTGTGTGTGTTTCCTCACAGCTCTCTTACCGCCTGTCTTTGGCAGGGAAGCCGGGAGCAAGCAGAGGCTCCAATAATGGAATATTGTTTGGTTGTAAATCGAGTGGTCGCAATGCACTAATGCAGCCGGTAACTAACGTGAGCGTTTCAGGCAGCCTGTGCGTTTTGAAGGAGTGGGAAGGTTAAATTGCTCCTAAGGCAATTTTGGAACCCTCTGTACCCATCCCTACCTAACGAGTTGCCTGAGAGTTCAGATTTTTAACAGAAGGTGGTTAAGGCAGGATGTTTTGTTAACACATATTTCGTGTTAATTCCTTTCCAAATGCTTTTGTTTAGACTTCGTTAAGCTGGCAAGGGCCAGTGTATTAGAAGGAAAAAGGGAAAAGCCGTGCGGCTTTAAAGCGTTTTGAGGGGAAGCCCGAACCCGTTGCTGCTGTGCTCTTTGACGTGCTGGAGTTGATTGTGGGGGAATCTTTGTAGGGCAGCAGCCTGGTAGTGTTTGACTACTTTGTGTTTCTGTTTCTTTCAAGTCGGCACAGACGAATCCCAAGAGAGCAGCATGACGGATGCAGATGACACACAGCTCCACGCGGTTGAAAGCGACGAATTTTAACCTCCAAAAGCCAGTATCTGAGCTGGAGTGCGAGACTGGTACTATTGTGTTCTCCCCTTCCTTCGCATCCTGGGTCTTCACATCACTGAGCCAGCATTGTCATTATTCTCCACTGACACCATGAGTGCACCACTCAGACTTAAACTGTACACAGAGTTAATGGCAGTGCGATATTCAGCTGCTACTGAGTCTGACTAGTTGGCTCTTTTACATTTACGAAAGTGACTGAGGAGGAAATGCTATTTTTGGACTCCCCTTTGCTGGAAAAAAAATATCATGGAAGAAAGACTTGTGGTTTGCTGTAACGAAGCCAGTAGATGTGGGGATAGTACTAATGAAGCAGTGTCTTGTTCTTTTTCCAGAAATGTGTCTTAGTTTGGTTCTTTCTTGGTAAGCAGAGTGCTGAACCTCATTTCCAAGTTCTTCGAGGACAGTGTTGACAAATGCAGGCTGTTAAAAGACTTTTGCATATTGTAGTGTAACTTAAAATGCCAGGGAATGTAAATGACCTTAAAGCTGCAGTGTCTCCAGTGAACAAACACGGTGCATGTGCTCAGGACTGGGAGTGCGTCAGACTACGAAAAATACCCGCTGTCCCTTCTTAGAGTACGAACTTGCAGGAGTGGAAACCCCCTTGCAGAATCAAAGCTTTCGGGAAACGCTTTCGTGTTCTAACCAAGAATTAATTTATTCACCTTAGTTTCGGAAAGGTCAGAGTTTACTTTGTACATCCAAGAAACAAGTCGGCACCACCTCGCTTCGTTTTTCATATACCCCTTGACTTGCTCTTCCCCTTTTAAGAATTAAAAATAAATAAAGGGCAAAATCGAGAGGGAAATAGTAGATACCACTGTAATGTTGAAAACATCAAACCCTCAGTCCAGAGCGACTGCGTGTTTCTAAGCAGACTGGGAAGACTGTGAAAGCTTTAATACAATCAGAACCGTAGTCAAACGCATCAAATAATTGCCTAAGATTAGTATCGTTTTAAAAACTGTTTTGTAAAGTGTGGTCCAAGCAGGATGCAAAAACGTGCAATCACCTGTCTTTCTCCTTTTTATTTTTTAAGCTGTTCTTTAAGATTCTCCCTCTAGGATCACTTTCCTCTTCTGTAGAGGCTGCTTCTGGGAGAAGAAAGCTCCGCCACGTTAATGAGTCCAAAACGATCTTTCTCGGTAGCGTTCTGCAGCAACAATTGGTGCCCTTTATGCAGTGATGATAAAGAAAGTGTATGATACAAGCAGTTTTAAAGAGCAATTTATGCATAATAAATTGGGAATGATATAAATTTCATAGAAACATATTTGTTGTGATCAGTCTGAATGTTCGTGGGTTGGGATTTGGTTTTTTTTTTTAACGTATTGGTTTTTTGGGGTCTCTTAGTTACCTTTAGAACGTCAGATTTTTAATTTCTGTCCTGGTTTTACACTAGGCACATCTTCTGTCACAGCTCCTCTCTGGCCATGAGCCACACGGACACCTTCATCATCTGAAAAATAATCCTCAAGCGCTGAGCAAAAATAGAATTCTCTGACCTTTTTTTTGTGTGCAGTAGGAGGATAAGCAGTGAAAAATTGGCTTAAACTCCCCTAATAGTGTGAAAAGGAATTTCTAAAATCTGAAGAATGATAATATATTCAAGGAGCTTTGTGCCTCTGCCACGTAGATCAGCCTGTGTCTGGAAGGTTGATGAATTGACTGGAAAATCATGACGAATTTCAGCCGGCTTGAGCGTACCCCATCTCGCACGGCTTTTTGTGGTGCTGGATGTTCTGGGGCGATTCCCTTTCCTGAGGAATCCTTCCTGAGGAAGGCACGGGGTTCATGTGTCCCGAGAGGTGACCTGCACCCACGGCGCAGCCCGCGTACCGATGCCCAAGTCGCCGCTGCCCGTCCTGGCGCAGCGTGTCCCTGCGGCTCCCCAGCACAGCCCTCAAGGAGGAGCTCCGAAGCGACACCTCAGCGTGAGGTCCGGAGGCAGCACGTGTGTGAACACCAACAATTAATGTCTTAATTGGCTTCCTTTGGGTTCCCTCCGGACTTTTTCCAAGCAAAAAGCAGGAGTGAGCAGGCGCTACTCTCAATTCTTTTCCATAACAAACGCTGCTTGTTTAACTGGGGACCGAAGAGCTGGGAAATTAGGTGGCTTTTCCCCTTTTCTTTTGTTCTCTGAAAATTGTGAACGATTATACTAAAACTTTCGATACCCTGGAAAGAGCTTTTCATTCAGCTGGGATGTTAAAAGGATGCTTGAGCTACCTGGAGGATAATACTCACTTTATGTGTACATCATAGCTTAAAGCGATTTTTCTTTTTTCCCAAGAATTTCAAGTAACATTTAGACCGTGCTGCTGCTTTACCTTCTAAACAGATACACAGAATTAGTATTTAATCAATAAAATTTTGCTCTCTTTGAAGAGGGGCAGGGAGAAGGCATGAAGGCACTCTGGCAGCCAGGTTAGAGCAAGTGTGTTCACTGAAAAGAATTAGGGAACTGTCATTTTCTTACAACAAAACTATGGAAAAATGCAAAGTGTGGGTGTGGTGTGTACTATTTGCATTGAAACAATGTAATTTGTCTTTTTTTTTTTTTTTTTTTTTTGCTTTTCCTGACTTTTTATTTCAAAAATTGTACAGTCTTAGGGGGGAAAAAAAAAAGTCTTTTTCTGTTAATATATTTGCGATTCATTAAAGGATGTGGAAAATCCAAATAAATACTTTTAAAAGCAGGCTTATTCCCAGGTCCTTTGGGTCAGCGCTGGGAGGAGGCGGGGAGTGCGGCGGAGCTGGGGAGAGGTTTAAGGACCCACTTTAAGGACGTGGGGGCCATAGCTGGTGATCCTGGTGTCACCTGTGGAAAGACCGCAGGCTGTGAGTCTCATCTTCCTGGGCTGGAATTTTGGGCCAGGTGTGGGATGTTCCACCTGATGTTGGGGCACGCGGGGAGGTTTCTGTTCGTTGCCAGTTTGCGTCCTGCTGCTCACCAGGAGATGCAAGAAGCTCCGAGGTATGGAGCAGATTTTTATTTAGTTTTTATTCTGCCTTCCGTAGCAGCTCGGAGCATCATTGGTGGCTGCAACTTGTCGGCTCAGCAGGGAAAGGACGGCAGACTTCGCTCCACTGTCACAGAACCGCGTGGTGGCAGGGCTTGGGAGGGACCTCTGGAGCTCAGCTAGTCCAACATCCTGCAGGAGCAGCGTCACCCAGAGTAGGAACGTGTCCAGAGGGTTTGGAATATCTCCGGAGAAGGAGACTCCACAGCCACTCAGGGCAGCCTGTTCCCGTGCTCCAGCACCCTCAAAGGAAAGTTTTTCCTGGTGTTTGTACGGAATTTCCCGTGTTCCAGTTTGTGCCCGTTGCCCCGTATCCTGTGTCTGGGCACCACTGGGAAGAGTCTGGCCCCATCCTCTTGCCCCCTGGCCCTGTAGCTCTTGCTGAGCACGGATGGGATCCCCTCTCAGCCTGCTCTTCTCCAGGCGGAACAGCCCCAGCTTTCCCAGCCTTTCCTCACCGGAGAGATGCTCCAGTCCCTCAGCATCTTGGCAGCCTCCCCTGGACTCTCCCAGCAGTTCCCTGTCCTTGAACTGGGGAGCCCATGGGCACAGCGCTCCAGCCGTGGCCTCGCCAGGGCGGAGCAGAGGGACAGGGTGACCTCCCTCCACCTGCTGGCCACGCTCTTTCCAACCCCAGGAGACCATTGGCCATCTTGGCCACCAGGGCACATCGCTGCCTCACGGGCCACTTGTTGTCCACCAGGACTCCCAGGTCCCTCTCTGCAGAGCTGAGGAAAAGCTTCCCAGGAAGGCTGAGGCCCGTGGCTGTGTGGGAATTCCTCTTGCTGCAGAGTGTCATCTTGGATTAAAGCTTTTAGTGCTCGGTTTTGCCCACTGTATTTGCCTAATCTGTTAAACCCTTTGAGAGTCAAGTTTGGCTGTAAAAGCGACACTGACTGTAACCCTTTCCCACACCTAGTTGCTTCCCCTTTTTTTTCCCCCCCCATGTTTCTTTTAATCCTGGACTTCAGGGACAGTGGGTGCAAATGCAGTCCCGGAGTCACATTCTCCGCTCTGCAGCCGACTTCCCGCCCCGCCGTACGTGCGGCAGCGAGAGCCGAGTTATTCTTCCTGTGTCCGGGTCGCTGTGCCGGCTCAGATGCGGGGGATTTAGGCTGAACGCTTCCTAGCGGCCAAACGGAGCTTTGTACGGGGTAAGGCTGAGCTTTAGGTGGCTCCAGAGAAATCCGACTTGTAAACCGCGATGCTTCGTTCCGCGTCTGCATCACAGGAACATGGCCAACGCCAGGAGTTGTTGGTCTCTCAGGATTTCCAGCTTCGGAATGTTTTTGGCAGCTGGACTTGATGAGCACCTACAGTTTTTTACTGGTGCATCACACTCCGCTCTGTTGTTCATCAGTAACTTTGCTGCGGCATCATCTCCCTATTTTCCATCCCTCTGTCAAAGTTAGCAGCTTTATTCAAGCAAGGCCTGGTCCGAGAGCAGGCACCGATTCACAGATTTATTTTTTTTTTAAATGGAGCAGAAGGACGGCGTTTCTAAGGCTTCCTGCCCTGTATTCCTGAGCCTCAGAGAGCGGGGTTTAAAATCCCATTAACACAGAGAGTGAGACTTCCTCTGCTGCTTGCGCCTCTCCGCTTTCCAAATCGGTACTTGTGGAGCCCCTGATTTCTCCGTTAGTTTGGATCCGGCTGCTGTACAAACCCTGGGAGATGATCCTCGCTCTGCAACCCCCCAGCAGCGGGCAGCCAGGGAGGCAGGGACAGGAGGGGACGCGGTCCCTTGCCCGGGGTCGCAGCACTGGGGCTGGGCAGCAAATGCCTCTCCAGCCTCTGTGTCCTCGCATCCAGCTGGGCAGTCGTGGAGCAAAGCCACGGACTGGGAACGCTGGACCCAGAAGAGTCCGGGGAGGTGGAAACGGGACAGACGGGGGTGAAGGAGCCCGAGGAGCCGCTGTGGCAGCTGGAACAGAGACATGAGACTGGTGAGAAACGGGGGAGCGGACACAGCAGGGTGACACGTGTGGGACCTGGGCTGAGTGAGCGTCCCTGCTCCAGAGCCAGCTGTCACGTTCACCCAGGATCGGGCCAATCTGGGGCTTTTGGGGGGTTTCTCGGCCCCCCAGCAGACACGGTGCTCAGCAGGGGCGTCCCCTGCGCTGCTGCAGCCTGGTGGCACAGGCGACCACGGGCACCAATGGCTTCTGCACCCACCGGTGCCCAAAGGTCTCGTCCGTGGCTCTGGCTGCGCTCCTGGTCCGTCCATCGGGGGGTTGGGGGTCCAGTTCCCCCCTCTTGTGTGATGCTTTGACCCATTTTCATCTGGAACCTGCTTCTCCTGGCCCAGACTATTTTATTTGGCCTTAAAGGACAGGAAGGATTTAAAATATCCTAATGGTCCCAACAAGGGAACTGTCAGAAATGGCTCCTAGATCAGAAAAAAACCCCAACACTTTCAAAGGTAAATTCCACCAAAAATACCCCAGAAAACCACGTCCAGAAAGGAACCATGAGTTCCTTTCTGACAATCTTTACATTCAGACATTTTATCGGTTAAAAATCTCCTTCTGTTTCAAAATCCAGCAGTTCGTACCCACATACATGCGGGATAACAGAAATTCTTTGCTGTCAGGACATTTGGAAAGCTAGCTCAGGAAGACAAGAGGATTAATTTGCTACTTTCTCCCTCTTTTGGTTTCTCGTGAGTCTCAACAGATGAAGAAAAGGCACTTTCTGGCGGGTATTTCTCTCTCAGACCCATCGCGCTGGGTGAGCAGCACATCAACGGCACCCGCTTTTAAACCCTTCGTTAAGGCGACCTGCTGCGTCGCTGGAAATTGCCTGCAGGATACGGCCATATTCCGATTTTCCTGGATAACCAGGAAAAAGAGCTGGGTTGGAACCACCACACAAAACCCACCTTCCCTGGGGAAGGAAAGGCAGAGGACGGCGTCTGTACCCGAGGCGGTGAACGCGGCTGCTCCATGTAGGACATCTATGAGCTTTAATTGAAATATAGAAGAGTTTGGCCACTACATCGAGCAGGGCCAAAAGTTCCCTCGCGTCCCCCCGGCACCGGAAGCGGTGGTGAAAACCTTGTGTTGGTCCTTAAAACTGAAAATATCCGCTGAAGGGGAAAAGACCGCCGATATCTACTGACGGGTGCGTGGTAATCCTCTGGCGGAGAAGGAAGTCTCCTGCCTCCCCACGCCGGATGAATTATTCGTGTTCAGCTAATCTTGCGTAAAGCCTCGGGGTGAAGCGGTGTCTCTCCCTCCATCGGCATCACCCGGCGGATGGACCTACCTGGACTTTGGGGAGGTGCAGGAGCGAGAAATCACAGTTGGAACCCATCACGGCTGGGTTTGCCCAAGGAGGCACAAACGGGCCTTTCTTCCCCCAAAACTCGCCTTTGCTCAGACTCTGGCGACACTTGACGATGGTTCAAAACCTCCCGGGGCTTCCTGCGGGATGGGGCAGGTGCTGAGGACCAGGACGTCGCCTGGGACGTTGATGCTGCTCTTGATGCATCCGGAGCATCTCGAACGTCCTCTCTGCTCTCCCAAAGGGAAACAGGGACTCTTGTGACACAGAAGGACCGTCCGCGGAAAGCGAAGGCCTGGAGGACGTGGAATTGCGCTTCTTACTTGATTTAGACCCAGCCCGTGGCCGGGGTAGAAGCTGGAAGAGGAGCAGCGCCGTGGCGTGTCCCGGCGTGAGCAGGCGGAAGGAGAAGCCAGCGGGACGTTTTCCTTCCCTGGGAGAAAAAGGTGACGCTGAGGTGACCCCGAGCTCCGCAGCGCGGGGCTCACGGGGACCCCAGGGAGCCGCTGCTGGGGCACACGGGTGGGCTGGAGGGGGGGAGCCACAACGCAGCGCGGGGACAGCCCGGGCACAGCCACCGGCTGGGGGACACGGAGCAGCGATGCCGTCCTCTGCAGCCCCGGTGTCACCCGTGGGGCAGGGACCTGTGTCAACGGTGGGACAGGACCCGGCTTCACCCAGGGGGTGGGTGCCCCTGTCACCTATGGGACAAGTGCCTGTGTCACCCGTGGGACACGCACCTGGTGTCACCATCAGGTGGGACCCTGTGTCACTGATGGGACAACAGCCTGTGTCACCTGTGGGACGTGCCCCTGGTGTCACCCGTTGGACGGGAGCCCGTGTCACCGGTGGGACACAGGCCTGATGTCACGTGTGGGACAGGGCCCCATGTCACCTGTGGGACACAGGCCTGGTGTCATCAGTGGGACAGGGGCCCAGCGCCACCCGTGGGACAGGAACCCTTGTCACTCGTGGTCCAGGAGCCCGGTGTCACCTGCGTGGCTGGCACGCCCCGACCCCCGCGGGCCACCAGCCCCTGGTCCCCCGCGGGCCGTGAGTGGCCTGTGGCCCACGGGCCACCCCGCGTCCCCCGTGGGTCACGCTCCAGTGCCACCCGCGGGGCAGCGGCGCCCCGCGTCCCCCCGGACACCCCTCCGCACCGCCGCGCCCC
>VZSF01006088.1:140711-152546 GCA_013398295.1 Chionis minor | reverse complement strand
AAAAAAAAAACCCTGAGATAATGTAGTTATGGTATACTCCATCTGTTAACTCCATTACTCCTTTGAACTGACTCAGAATTAGCCTGGTAACATTTCCATGTTCACTAGCTAGGCAACGCCCCCAAGAGCTGAATATCACCTCACAATTTTTGTTAGNAAAAAAAAAACCCTGAGATAATGTAGTTATGGTATACTCCATCTGTTAACTCCATTACTCCTTTGAACTGACTCAGAATTAGCCTGGTAACATTTCCATGTTCACTAGCTAGGCAACGCCCCCAAGAGCTGAATATCACCTCACAATTTTTGTTAGAAATTGTGCTTCAGCTGGAGGCAAATGGAGAAAATAACAATCTTTTGTCTTGACCCTGTATGATATGATTGAGTGCTGAAAGTACATAATATCAAGGCTTCCATTAGGAAAGCCTGAGCTTCATGGACGTTATACTGTATTCCAAAGCAGTGTACTCCCTTTTCAGTGTATATCAAAATACTAACTCACTTTTTCCTTATCTGCCACTTAAACTTTGTATGCAAAGTATAATGTTCATACATTCTTCAAAGAGTTAAATCCAGAAATGGATCAGTTTTAATGTAGCTAATGAAAACTTTTAAGCAACAGTGAATTCTTAACCCACATATATACTAATGCTACAGTGTCAGGCCAATGATGTTCTTAAATTTGTGGTTCTTAGAAACATGTTGATCTTTCTGTTCTTATTGTTGCATGATTATCCAATGCAGTATGTCTCACAACTATCTTTGCATGGTTTAAAGATTACAGAAATAAACTGTCATATGGTTAAGAAAGTATAGTGATTTGTATTTCCAAACAATGTTCTTAAAGTTATTATTACATCTTATTCTGAGTAATCCTCAGTACTTTATCTATTTTCAATACTATTCTTCATTTTTAACATTAGTGAAGTTCCATGTTATTCTACATTTTGGATTATTTTGTCTAGTTCCAAAATTTCACAGTTGAAAAGAACTATGAAATAAAACACATCAAGCAGGAGGTTTTTTGGCCAAAATCATTATGTTTAGACAGAGTAAGTACACAAACCCATGTGCTTTATGCAGGCACAATTGTGAACTCTGTTTACATATGCTTTATCCATAATTATCTACGTAGATTGGATAAACTGCTCTTGCATATAAATAGGCATTTAAGCCTACAGTTACCTGATTGGCATATGCAATCAGCATAACTGATCTTGCAGATTAGGTATGCAACTACATGTCTAATACATCTAAAATACAGGTCTATAAAATACAGTTAATTCTCAATAATCTTTTTATATTAGAAGAAATCCGCCCCTTTGCTCAACTAGCAAGCTGCCAAAAATAGACAAAATAGCTGAGCTGCATTTTCTGTAAGGATAGGCTAAAAATTCTGCCCTTCAGTTCCAAAATGAAAGGGTGAAATCAGGGCTATCCTAAGATCCATAGCAAAACATGACTAAAATCAGGAATTTTTTTCTGACCAAACCACTTTACCTGAAAAATAGTTTGCTTAGCCACTCTTTCAGCCCTTTTTGCTTAACTTTATGGTGGCAAAATCCACACAAAAATGTAGCACGTTTATATTTTCCTCTTCAGAGTAAAGAAATTTTTAAAGAAATGTGTTATAAATCTGCAAATTATTCTTATTACTGCTAGCAGTGATTAAAAGAAAAAAAAGAAATGTGAGAACTTCACTTTCAGTACATTACTTATAACTAAAATTTTCTTGATTCTTCATTCATAATGACACACCATAATTTCACACTCTCATTTCTTTCATGGTATAGTTCACACAAAATAATATTTGCTGTTTTCAATAATGAGTTACAGAAGAGTGAAAGAGAGACAAGTAGTAAGAGAAGATTTACAAAAGAGTTTTTCCAGATATCTGAGGGTAATAAGTATTTCATAAAAAAAAAAAAAAAAATTAAAGTTTTTGACAAAGGAAGAGTAACTGCCGTCTGATGGTGCTTCTCCACAAAAGCACATTTTTTATAGATGCCGTGCTCTTTTAAAAGTATGTGCTAGTGGTTTTTCAGGTCACTGGGGGCAAGTCAGGAAGAATGTGAAAATGTGACACTTAGTTCGTCTTTGCATTGCCTTGTCTTCTAACAGGCCACTTCTCTGCTGTCTAAATAATCTAAGGGCTCTTCCTTCTAATGCTAGGCCACAGAGGTCTCTAAAGAGCGTAAACTTTGTTCAGGAACAGCATAGGAAAAAGGCAAGCATAATACGCTCCTTTTGCTTCATCTGGAATGCTGAGAGAGTGAGTTATGAGAGCTATGCACAATCTGTATGCTACTTACTGAAATTAAAAATGATAAATTAATTATCATACACAAATTTGAAGGAAGTACAGAATATCCACTGTATTTTTAATATTGTGCATATACACATAAATGTCTCTACGCACCCTCTCCTTCCATAAAAAAAAAAGGTATCTTTGCATATTGACCTGGTGAAAATTTGTATATTTTCCAAGATCTGTGTTGGATCTCTGATTGATCTTTTATATATCTGGGAAACACAGCTATCCCTAGAGCATATGCACTCTGGTCATGTCTAGGCCTTTCCCACATGATCAGAGCTAGTGTGCATTTTACTGTATTACAGTAGTGAGAAAGGAAGGCTAATACATCTGGGAAACGAGTTTGTACATATGGGAAGAATGGCACAGTGCACATATTTCTGTTAAGGGAATTCTAGACAGAAATATGCTACCTCTAGTCAAGTTAACACAAAAAATTATCAAAGTTGTGAAGTCACTGAACCACTTCATGTTTACTTATACATTTCAAGCTTTGGTAGGAATCACAGCATAATGGTTCATTGGGCCAGAGAGTCTGAATGTTTGATGGCTAAATCACATGATGCCTTCAGTAACATTTTATTTCTTTTTGTTCTAAAGAGTGTATTAACTTTGTGAAGAGTTATTCAGAAAGCCCACTTTCAAAACACTCTATAGATGATTAAAATACTGTTCTAAGATGTGAAGAGGAAGAATATAAAGACAGTTCTCCAAATCTAAGTTCAACTCAGTACTGCACCATCGGATATAACAAGAAATTCTTGCTATTGTGCCCTGCCACCACCCCAAGAAAAGTCTAGTTCAACTTGATGTCTCCTGGGCAGCAGTGTAAAAGTCAGGCAGAAAAAAGTTTTCGCTGTCCTTTGTCATTTCCAACAGGTGGCGATAAATTCTTGCCATCATAGCTATCTTCTTCTTAAAAATGTTGTTTTCTAGGGATCTTTTTTTATGCTGTATCACATTTCCCAATGTCTAAAGGATCCAAAGTAACCAGCTGGGGTGTAAATTCATCTAGATGGTAAAATACCAAGAAAACAGATACTTCACTATTTTAGTTGTCTTTCATGAATCGTTGCTCCAGTATCTGACCCCACTCCTTGCTCATACGGAGACAAGTCTTGCATTTGTCTGGAATTAAGATATCAGTAACTGGCTGACCCATCTTACATTAATAATGAATAAAAAAAGCAGATATATCAGAAAAACACAGAGCAGAAAGAAGCAAAAATAGCATTGGTGGTGAAAAAAGCTGAATATTACTAATTATTAGGTAAGCATCCTGGCAATAGGCAGGGAGCAGGTGTGATACTTTTACCTCTGATTTTGGAGTCAGTCATGGATCATCATGACATGCTGATCTTTCACTTGTCTCTTACATGTTAAATAAAGACCTGAAAAGGAAATGCATTTGTACATGAAAAACAATTCATTTATTTTATAGACTATTTCACTTTGTTGTCAGCTAATTAAATTCTGTCACTGAACCAAATATGATTGATTGTTACCTACAGCTGTTCCCTGTAAATCTGTCTACAAATAGCTGCTCCAGGATAGTAAGCATTCTGACACTCTGTAAAACAGTCAGCAACAGAAACAGACAACCGTTGAAAATTTAATCTTAATAAGACTTCCACTGAACTCATGGGGATACCATTTTTAATTAGAAATAGAATGCCAGACTCTGAGTAGCTTGCTTAGCAAAGTTCACTAAGTAACATCTGATTAAAAGACATAAGGTGGACAGCTTTATTTTCTCTCTAGGAAAGCCAATAGGTTTAGAAATTATTTCCTTCATAAGACACATTTAGTCGTCAAAATGACAGGCCTGTCAGACCATGTAAGCATGTAGCATATTACCCTGTATATTTTTAAATTTTTTTAAGTTTGTTTCCTACTGATGTGTCAAGAAAGAGAACACACTGCCAGCCACTGCATTTTATTATGAACAACATCAAGATTTATCCACAGAGCTAGGAAACCGATGCACACCAGTCATGTGTATGATGGTGTGATGGGAAAGAATGAACTCTCGGAAAAGCTGCAATGATACAAAACTGGGAAGAGTGATTCACCAGTGGTGGTGCTGCCATTCAGAAGAGCTTGACAGGCTACGGAAATGGTCAGAGTGGAACATAAAGTGCAACAAGGGCTCCTGTAAAGTCCTATAGCTGGAGGTGAATCGTTTCCTGCAGCAGTACAGGCTGGGGCCAGCCATCTGGGAAGCAGCTTTGCAGAAATGGTCCTGGGGGTCTTGATGGACGGTAAGTTGAGCATGACCCAGCAATATGCCCTTGTGGTAAAGGAGGCAAACAGCCTCTGGGGCTGCGTGTTGCCAGTGGGTTGAGTGAGGCGATCCTTCATTCAGCTCTAGTGAGGTATCTATGGGTACTATGCCCAATTCTGGGCTCCCCACTACTGGAGACATATGACCGTATTGCATTGTGTATGGAGAATGGCCACAAAGATGGCAAAGGAACAGAGTATCCTTCATATAAGAGGCTAAGAGAGCTGAGACTCTGTAGCCTAGAGAAGAAAAGGCTCAGCGGGATATTATCCATGTGTATAAAAACCTCATGGGGGGGAGGGAATAAAGAAGGTAGAGCCAGGTTTTTTTCAGTGTGTCCAGTGACAGGACAAAGGACAATGGGCCATGGGTTCATGAAGGGCAGGTCCTGCCTGACCAACCTGATCTCCTTTTATAACCAGGTGACCCACCTGGTGGATAAGGGAAAGGCTGTGGTGTTGTCTATTTGGACTTCAGTAAGACCTTTGACACAGTCTCCCACAGCATTCTGCTAGAGAAGCTGGCAGCCCATGGCATTGACAGGTGGACTCTTTGCTGGGTTAAAAACAGGCTGGATGGCCAAGCCCAGAGAGTTATGGTGAACAGTGCTAAATCCAGTTGGTGTCAGGTCTCAAGCGGCGTTCCTCAGGGCTCAGTTTTGGGGCCAGTCTTGTTTAATATTTTTATTGATGATCTGGATGAGGAGATTGAGTGCACCCTCAGTAAGTTTGCAGACGACACCAAATTAGGTGGGAGTGTTTATCTGCTTGAGGGTAGGAAGGCTCTGCAGAGAAATCTGGACAGGCTGGATCAATGGGCTGAGGCCAATGGGATGAGGTTTAACAAGGCCAAGTGCTGGGTTGGAAAGCTGCCTGGCAGAAAAGGATCTGGGGGTCCTGGTAGACAGTCGTCTGAACATGAACCAGCAGTGTGCCCAAGTGCCCAAGAAGGCCAATGGCATCTTGGCCTGTATCAAGAACAGCGTGGCCAGCAGGAGCAGGGAAGTGATCATGCCCCTGTACTCGGCACTGGTAAGGCCACAGCCTTAGCACTGTGTTCAGTTTTGGGCACCACAGCATCGGAGAGACATTGAGGTGCTGGAGCATGTCCAGAGAAGGGCAATGAAGCTGGTGAGGGGTCTAGAGAACAAGTCTTATGAGGAGTGGCTGAGGGAACTGGGGTTGTTTAGCCTGGAGACGAGAAGGTTGAGGGGAGACCTTATTACTGTCTACAACTACCTGAAAGGAGGTTGTAGCCAAGTGGGGGTCAATCTCTTCTCCCAAGTAAAAAGCAATAGGACAAGAGGAAATGGCCTCAAGTTGTGCCAGGGGAGGTTTAGGTTGGATATTAGGAAAAACTTTACTGAAAGGGTTATCAAGCATTGGAACAGGCTGCCCAGGGAAGTGGTGGAATCGCCATCCCTGGAGGTATTTAAAAGACGGGCAGATGTGGTGCTGAGGTACATGGTTTAGTGGTGGTTTTGGCAGTGTAGGTTTATGGCTGGATTCGATGATCTTGAAGGTCTCTTCCAACCCAAGTGATTCTATGAAAATTGAAATACAGGATATGCTACTTCAACATATGGGAAAAGTTTTTGCTGCAAGGGTGACTGAGAACTGGAGCACATTGCACAGAGAGACTGTGGACTCCATCTTTGGGGATATTCAAAGCCCAGCTGCACATGCTTCTCAGCAGCCTGCATTAGCTGACTCTGAGTTGAGCTGCAAGGACTTGTCTAGATGACCTACAGAGCTGCCTTCCAGCCTCATCTAGTTTTTGATTCTGTGATTATATATTTCAGGGGGGGAGGGGAGCGTGTGAAGAAAAGAAAAAAAAATTAGTGTGTTTTCTGTCTCTTTTTAGTAAAGTTAATTTAAAGGTAAAACAATAGTAACAGATTCTGTTCTGTATAGCTGTCATACTGAAACTAAAATCAGTTATACTACTTACCACAAATAGGTATATTCAAGCTTCTGTATCTACCTGGAAATACCAGGTTAAGCATTCAAAGTTAGGAGGAAGAAAGCGAACAGGCAACAGCACTTTGTGCTAATGTGATCTCTTTTTCTACTGCACTTTTGTCTGTATTTCTTGTAATGGACAATGCAGATGCTGGTTATGGTGTATGCTTCCTTAAAATTAATATTGTTTAAAATTGCACTGAGTTCTCAAGAATTGTCTGATAGGTCCTGAAAAGAAAACATGCGAAAGCAGAGTCAAAGAGCCTCCATTTAGTATTTTCTTCAGGAAGACTGTAAAAAGCGAAATCCAAGCAAGAAGAAACAAAAAATCTGATACTGTAATAAATGGAAATCCTGGAAGCATGCATCTTTTACTGGGATCCCAAAATAAAATGCTCATAGTATTGTTTTATGTACAGTTGTGACAATATAAAAATAAAACCAACATTTAAAAGGACTACTGTTATTGTTTTGAGTTCAAAATGAAGCAATTTCTGAAATTATTTTATGTAGACTTGTTAATTATTAGGTATTAGGAAGTAGACAACTGATAAAACGAAGATGCTTAGATTTACAGTGTAAAATTGAGTTCCAACATATTTTATTCAAGTACTTTTGAATTATGTATTTTACCTTTTCTAAATCAGGATATTGCCTATATTGAATTGAGGCATTCTAGGTTTGAAATAAATAAATTTTTAAATGGTACCCTAGAAAATGTGAGATCACATGAGCAAAACATGTGCAATTAAAATGGGTGCAGAAATGGGGTGATCTCAGAAATTCCATACTAAGACTTACAGACAAATGTAGAAGAGCTGTAGAAATGTAGAAAAAAAATATTAAATATCAGAAGTTTCTAAGTAGGTCTAAAAAGGATGCTCTGTTGAAAAGTTTATGCATGTTCAAAACTAACCCTACTTAGTCTTTAAACATCTATGTGGAAAAGCTGAGATCTAAAAGAAGGTGTAAAAAACAAAGATGTATTAAGGAATACTTCTAAACTTCTCTCTATTATATTTGAACAGCATTTAAATACAATTCAGTTTACCAACATACAGCACTGAAAAAAAATAACTACATTCCATTTTCATCCTACCCATTGTTTTTCTTTTAGAAATCTTATTGATGCAATAATTATAAAATTTGTGAACATCTTTAAGAAACATTCAAACACGTGAAACCCTCAGATGTCGGAATTAAGTTCAATATAGAGTACAAATTCCATCCTTGGAAACATTCAAGGTCAGGTTGGATGGGACTCTGAGCAATCTGATCAAGATGAAAACGTCCTTGCTCATTGCAGGGGAGGTTGGACTAGGTGACCTTTAAAGGTCCCCTACAGAAAAACCATTCTATGATTCTGCGAATTTTGGTTCTTTTGTACTCAATTTCTACCAAGGACTTCATAATACGTGTTCTTCTAGATATCTTCCAGGAAAATAATCCCATTTCCCCATACAGAACCTCATGATCCAAAAATTAGATACAGAGTAACTAAACATTTTACTAGACTGTGAATTCCAGAATAAGAATAAATTTGGAGAGATAATAAAAATACTGCTGGCACTCCATCCTTTAAAACTTTGAATGAAATAAATTTTAAATAAGTAAATTTACTCAACTAAAGTCGTTAATTTGTAATAGCTAAAGGTCTTAGCTATACTAGGTAAGGATCTGGCACATATATGATTTATGACAGGGTAACACAGAGAAGATGAGTAACTGGTGGTAACGTCTCCAGGCTACTAGTAATTTGTGTTTATCTTCTCTGGCACAAATTAAAAAATGCACATGCAGGTATCTCTAACTAGTGTCTTCATTTTTTCTGGTCTTCCCTATTACCCCTCTTAATAAGGATACGTGTTGTCTACATGGATTCCTAGCAAACCATTTGAATTTTGGAAGAAGAGAAGTTGATAATGCTATTCACAAGTTCCATATTGCAACATAGCATAGTTTAGTCTACTCTGCAAACTCCAGACAACCTCTTATGGCCATGATAGCTTCTGTGAAACTAGTGAAGTTCGGGGTAGGGAAGGAAAAGAAAGATAAAATGTACAGAAACTGTGGGTTTTGTTTTTGGAAAATAGCCAACAGATGAAACCTCTAATCCTCTATACCTTGATGCCTTGATCTGCTCAATTTAGACACCATTAATTATTCACAATATCTCATGGGAGTTGACTGATAAGATCTTTAATACGGAGAAGCTTCCGTCTTACTGCAAATACAGAGCAGTGGGACCCCTGTTCCATTTATTTCGGTAAATCTAATTTCTGGATTCACGCATTATAAGCAATATATGGACACTGGCTTGAGTTACCAGAAAATAACAATGGTAATAATGAGGTGCTAATGCTATCATCTGGCCTTTTCAATGTCTAAACAAACTGGAAATGGAAATCAAACATAGACCACAGTTTTCTCTCAAAATGAAGATTCCTTTGATTTTTCTCTAGGTAGCTATCTTCTTTCTTGGTTATTTCTCTTTTGTATTTAGTTGAATGACTCTTTAGACTATATGTGATAGCCTTTACTGGAACAAATTAGCTAACTTTATGCAAGAAAAATACCGAAACTCTTATTGATTTAAAAGCGTGCTACATCCTTATCTATCCAGTACTTACTTACCCAGAGGCAATTCAGACCTGCAGCTTCCTCATATTAAATTATATTTTACTCCCCAGCTAATTCCAGTGTTTAGCAGAGGTATTTCCAGAAGCAAATTATCACTTCATAAATGAAAGAAAAACAGAATTGGGCCCTCTGCTAATCTGCATGCTTGTTTTACTGAAAATTATTTGGCTTCTGTCAAGGTAATTGGCATTTATAATTTAACAAACAATTGTCTCCTTTCACTAAAGCAGCCAAATACTCTGATGCAGAGCTGTGACTCTGTCACCATGTGTGCAAGTGTATACATATCTCTCTGTATTTTACAGTCTTTTATATAATGTGGAGAAAAGGTAAATTTCAGCTCTGTGGAAATTCACTTTCATCAGTTTTCTCTACAAAGCCTTTAAAACAACATACTGCATTTAAAACTAAACCATACCAAAAACACAAACAAAACAGCCAAACCTGATATTTGTGTTTAAACAATGAATACTGAACATTGTAATTCAATTAAACTGTTAAGACAGATTATGACCTCTTGTGGTTTATCTTTTCCAGTCATTTTGATCTGTGTAATTGAGGATGGCTTCCAGGAGTCAAGAAATGTGATACAGTTACAAATTTCAGGTAAAATGAGTATGCTTAAAGATCTGTGAGCATGTTCACACTAAGGAGAATAACCAAAAGCCTTTCTTAGGTGCAATAATATGTGGATTTATTAGTCTTGAATACTTTCAGGGTGTTCTTGTGGCAGTGTGCAAAGCTAAAAAACTAAAAGAAGGCATAGATTGTAGGAACACAGGTAAATTATTTCCAGACTGCCTGGTTCCTGAGAATGCACTACCCTGCTTACTCCATACTCTGTTCAGTTCACAATCATGTATAAGTAGCAGATTTTGAACAAGAAGTGAAGAGGTGAGAATCAGTCTTTAGATAGTTAAGTAGATTAGCAGGACACCACCAGTTTCAAGACTGCTTAACTGCATGAGGAATTGAAACATGAGGAAACAAATTAGGAAATTCCTTCATAAAAGGGATACTTGGCATTGTTTTCAGTTCACATATTTGCTCTTACAGATACATTTTTGACTTATCTTCTGCATTTTTCTGTTTAATGTAGCTTGAAGTTAAGTTCAGAAACTCTCAAACAGAAACCTAAGAGATTTTACGTCCACCCACCTTTCTGTAGATATACCCACATTCAAGAGCAAAAAGAGGAACTCCATCATCCCTGCAAATGCACAGTTTACTCAAGAATTGAGAGGTCTAGATCTAGAAAGAAAACACTTTGGTTTATGCTGTGGGAAACAAAGAGAAGCATGTCTACATAACAACTAAAACACAAGCTTTTTTGAAGTTCATAGTTTTTAAAGCCAGAAAGACCTATGCTATTTGTTCATCTGGATTTGCCCCCCTCTCAGCAAATGCCAAAGATTCCACATAGTAACTTCTCCATTCAACCCATCACATTTTCAGATAAAAACTACTTATTTTTCATGTCTTAGAAATGTCGCCTGAAGATTCTGTCTGTGGATCTTTTGATTTGTTTTGTTCTATCTACCCCTCAACAGTTTTACTAAAATTACAGGTTACAGGATACAGATTACTAATCTGGACTTTCAGAAATATCCTTCCACTGATTGTAATAAATAACTCTGATAAATTTATTATTTCCTCTGAGTATTTTCACTTTATTTCAAAGACTCTGCATTTTTGCTCTCTTCAGCAAAATTTCCTTCACTAGTCAAAATATTCAGGTGTGCGAAAAAGATGTTAATCTATAGTGCATTTTCTGTAATCGTACAAGTTTTTATTACCTCAGCAAATAAATTTCACATAATTTTTCATATATTTTATGTTAGCATTCAGTTCTCTCATGGTTAACAGAGTTTAACATGTTTAACTTTAGAGTTTAACAGAGTTTAACTTTAACACAGTTAAAGTTTCTAACCCAAAGAAACAATTTCAGGAATTATTTTTTTGTTTTAAGCTTTAGGAATTTCATACCTGAAGATGACTTATTTGTCTTTTCTGAATATTAACTGAGTCTGAAAACTAACTCAGGCTAGAAACTAATTTTGTTGAGTCTGTTATACACATTGAGTCTTTTATTCTTATTTTCATGATAACTTGCACTATAGACATCATGATAAGCCACTTAATCCTCAGTGTAATGTCTTCTCTCAGAAGAACAGAACTCACTGTTCTGTTTTAGGTTGCTAGGATATATAGAATCATAGAATCATAGAATGGTTAGAGTTGGAAGGGACCTTAAAGATCATCAAGTTCCAACCCCCCTGCCATGGGCAGGGACACCTCTCACTAGAGCAGGTTGCTCAAAGCCCCATGCAGCCTGGCCTTAAACACTTCCAGGGATGGGGCCTCCACAACTTCCCTGCGTAACCTGTTCCAGTGCCTCACCACCCTCACAGTAAAGAACTTCTTCCTAATATCTAATCTAAATCTCCCCTCTTCCAATTTAAAACCATTACCCCTTGTCCTATCACTAGACTTCCTGACAAAGAGTCCCTCTCCAGCTCTCCTCTAGGCTCCCTTCAGATACTGAAAGGCTGCTATCAGGTCTCCCCGGAGCCTTCTCTTCTCCAGGCTGAACAGCCCCAGCTCTCTCAGCCTGTCCTCATAGGAGAGGTGCTCCA